>SNQJ01S0285520.1:0-10995 GCA_010110895.2 Picea sitchensis
CCCAAACCAAGAAACCCAATGCCCCAAGCATGGGTACCCTGGATCCAGTCCAGGGGCCCTAGATCACAACTAGGGTCTTATCCACGAAGGTACACAACCAAGGATCAATCCAAGCATCGAGCAAGGATTCCCTGGAACGCATCCAGGGGCCCTAGAACACATCTAGGGACTTATAACAGCTTGGTCTCAGACCAAGAACCCCAGTCATATACTGGGGGCCCTAAGAAGGGTCTTTTGCCATGGCATTGACTGATTGGTCCCAGACCAAATACCCCAGGAGTGCACTGGGGGCCCTAGATCTCGTCTAGGGTCTTAGCCATTCTTCATGAGAATGGCTCTCGCAGCTGCTATAAATTTAACACTTCAAGGTTATGAACGATGAGCCGATGATATTGTTGCTGTATGTGGATGACTTATTCTTAACTGGAGAAGAAAAGGTCATCACCGAATGTAAGAAGAAGCTCGCTTCAGAATTTAAGATGAAAGACCTTGGCCTAATGCATTATTTCTTAGGTCTTGAGGTATGGCAGAGCCCAAAGAGAATCTTCCTTAACCAAGGGAAGTATGTAGTCGAAATCCTGAAGAGATTCGACATGTTGTAGTGCAAGTCCATGAATACACCCATGGAAATGACGCTGAAGCTATTGGTCGATACTTCATCAGATTTGATTGATGCCACGTTGTATAGACAGATCATTGGATCGCTGATGAGTTTGACGAACACCAGACCAGCTATCTGTTTTGCCGTGAACACTTTGAGTCAGTTTCTGGTAGAACCCAAACATGTTCACCTAGTTGCTGCAAAACATGTTGAGGTACCTGAAGGGTACATTAGATTGTGGTCTCAACTATGATGGAGATCATGATTTCACACTGAGTGGGTACACTGATTCAGATTGGGCTGGAAGTGTCTCTAACAGGAAGAGCACTTCAAGATGCTGCTTCAGTTTGGGATCAACCATGATCTCATGGCAGAGTAGGAAGCAATCCAACATTGCTCTGAGTACAACGGAAGCAGAATACATTGCCGTGTGTTCTGCCAGCCGCAAAGCTATATGGCTTCGAAAATTGTTGGCCGGTCTATTTGACCTAGGGATTGAAGCAACCATGATCCTATGTGACAACCAGAGCTCCATAAAGATGACAAAGAATCCTGTATTTCATGACAAGTCGAAGGACATAGAGATCCGATATCATTACATCCGTGACATGGTGCAGAGAGGAGCCATAAAGCTCCAATATGTTAGCACGAATGAACAGGTTGCCGATGTGTTGACCAAGCCTCTATCTCGTGTAAAGTTTGAGCACTTTCGAGATAAGCTTGGTACAGTCCGAATGGACCTCCCTCGGAAGGGGGAGTATTGCTTTGTTGAGATATGCCTAATACTGTGCTTCCAGCTTAATTGTTGTGACGTAAAGCCAGTCTAGTACTGTGATTCTAGCTTAATTGCTGTGTTGAGATATGCTAGCCTAGTACTGTGCTTCCAGCTTAATTGCTGTGACGTAAAGTCAGTCTAGTACTGTGCTTCCAACTTAACTGCTGTGTTGAGATATGCCAGCCTAGTACTGTGCTTCCAGCTTAATTGCTGTGACGTAAAGCCAGTCTAGTACTGTGCTTCTAGCTTAACTGCTGTGTTGAGATATGCCAGCCTAGTACTATGCTTCCAGCTTAATTGCTGTGACGTAAAGCCAGTCTAGTACTGTGATTCCAGCTTAATTGCTGTGTTGTGTTTCCAACTTAATTGCTGTGTGGTGTTTTCTAGCTTCATTGCTGTGTGGTGTGCCGGCTTAATTGCTATGATGTGTTGCCAGCCTCGTGCTGTGATGATGTGTTGCCAGCCTTTGTGCTGTGATATTGCTGCTTTTGATGTTGTATCAGCCTTGTGCTGTTATTGATGATGAGGATGTATTAGTGTTATACTAATCCATCTCGATGCAGTTNGGTGTTTTCTAGCTTCATTGCTGTGTGGTGTGCCGGCTTAATTGCTGTGATGTGTTGCCAGCCTCGTGCTGTGATGATGTGTTGCCAGCCTTTGTGCTGTGATATTGCTGCTTTTGATGTTGTATCAGCCTTGTGCTGTTATTGATGATGAGGATGTATTAGTGTTATACTAATCCATCTCGATGCAGTTGATGATGATGATGCCACTTCAGACTCTTGCTGAAGATGATGATGATGATGCCACTTCAGCTCCTGATTTCTTGCTGAAGATGATGATGATGATATTATTTCAGCTTTAATGCTGAAGATGATGATTATGTTACCTTAGCCTCATACTGATGAGGATGATGATGCTACTCCAGCTCCATGCTGTGTTGATGATGTTCCAACCTCTGTGCTGTGTTGATGATGAGAACAAATTTCGATGATTTATAGATACGCGAGTCAGTGCTCCAAGATGATATTGATGATGCTGTCCTCTCACCCACCTGATGCTGTTGATGATGTTGTCCTCTCTCTCGCCTGATGCTGTTGTAGAATACCCTTCTTGTTAAGGGGGAGTGTTGAAATAATGTAACTGCAAAGTGTATTCTAATTATTATTGTTGCATTATTCATTATATCAATCCCCTATTGCGGATTGATCATGTCGGCTATTGTAAAAGACCAAATCCCCTTTTGCGGATTGGTCAAAACATAATTGTAATAGGCAAAATAAGAAGTCGGCCCCAGAATATATTAAAGGGAGCCCAAAATATATCAAAGGTGGTTATAACCACCCAGAAGAAGAAGTCGGCCCTGCCAGTGAAGAGACACCTCCACACGTGCCAGATTTGTATAAATAAGGAGGTTAGCGCCTCATTTAGACACACACTCACTTGTTCATTGAGAAGCAAGTTTCGGAGCTGCAGTTGGAGAAGAGAGAGAGAGAGAGAGAGGCACATTCTTGGGAGAGGACTTTTTGTATTTGTTTGACTTATCGCTTGGCATTGTATTGGCCATCTATAATAAGGAAGTTTTGCTGGGTTTTCTGCCCCATGAGGGTTTCCCAGGATAAATGATGTGTCTCTTGTGATTGTGTATTTCTTAGTGATCTTATCTTATGCTATTGTTATCTAGTGAAATGCAAAGAACTCTAATAATAGCTTAAACCTTAACAAGAAGGAGCCAAAACCATTTGAGAAAGAAGAAGAATAAAACCATCACTGAGACAACCAATGCTACAAAGCATGATCAAAATCTTTCTAGGATTCCATGGGAAGAAGCATGCATGACACAGTATATGTGCAGAACAAGAGTCTTCACCAGACTTTGAAAAACATAACTCCCGAAGAAGTCTTCATCGGAATGAAGCCTGATATTGAGCACTTCAGTTTATTTGGGTGCCCAATGTATTTTCATGTACCCAAAGAGAAGAAGTCCAAGCTAGAAGAAAGGATACAGTGAATCTTCAAAGACATCCCTAGTCAGAGACAGATTGAGACAAGCAGAGACGTCCTTGAAGAAGAGACAGTTTTTCAAAGACCCATAGAATCTCAGATAAAATGAGACAACACATTCTCCCCCTTTAGCAATTCAGAGGGAGATAGTCATTACTCCAGGTTATCCAGTTTCTCCAGTTGATATGTTCAGAGATAAAATGCCTACCTAGACTTACTCTGCAAGAGGCAGAGAAATATACAAGCCTCTCAAGGCACATTCCGAGAAAGAAAAAGAGATGTTCGAGCTATCCTTCGGTCACGAGCCACTTCATTGATATTGAGACACCTTGTCTTAGAGAAGCAACAAGAGAACCGGTATAGCAAGATGCCATAACAGAAGAATACCAGCATATCTTGAAAGAATGATGCATAAGATATTATTCAGGGACCAGAAAGGGAAGTCTGTGGTAACTTCTAGGTGGATCTATATGATCAAGCATGCAACTGATGAAAGTGTCAAGAAATACAAAACAAGATCTATAGCCAGAGGTTTCTCACAAACAGAGGGAATTGTCTATGATGAGACACTTGATCTAGTGAACCCGATACAATTCCATCCATGAGTTGGAAACTATATTAGATAGATAGATTGTTGGTAAGTTTGGATTTCAGCAAGAGTGTTGCTGATCCAAACCTATATCTTTATTGTATTGGTGACGAGAGCTTGATCTTGATGACTTATTCAGAAAGCGTTGTTACAAGTAATCCTTGACTTCTAAATTCGAGATGAAGAATCTGAGTATGATGCACTACTTCTTGGGACAAGAAGTATGATAGATGACCTATAAGATTTTCTTGAGTCAAGGACAATATATAGTGAAAATATTAAAGAAGTTCAGTATGACAGAATGCAAAATCCACCGTGTTGGATTTAAAGAAGAAGATGGGTGATGATTCAGACGAGATTGATCCACAACTGATTGGATCACTAATGTATTAGGTCAACACCAGACTTGATTTTGTTGATAAGGCTGAATAACCTCACAAAACAAGAGAATGAGACTGTTAGAGAATTTCATGATAAATTTGGAAACTTAATGCAAAAGATTCCAGTGAGCCATCATCCTTTAGATAGTTTCCTTCTCTTTCTTTACACCAAAGCCTTTACAGGACATATGGGCTATCTCCTAAGAGACAAAGCCCCTAAAACAATCCAAGAAGCCCAAGAGGTAGCTACAAGGATTGAAGACAACCTATCATCATCTAGAATTGAGCCTTTCTTTGCCCTAAGAGTCAAAGTGGATGCTAAGCCTAAGATAGTACATAATGTTGAACCTACCTTGGATATTAGCGCTAGCTTGGCAAAGCTACAGTCGACTGTAGATGGCATGGTAAAAACCCAAGAGTTAATGATGAATAGAATTATCAATTTGGAAAGAGCTCAACAACAAGCTCCTAGGGTTCCTTACAAAGGCCAATTCCAGAAAGGAAATCAAGTTTTTAGAGCAAAAAATGATCAAGAGGTTCCTAATACTTTAACCCTCACAAACATGGTAGATGAAAACCCTTTGTGCTTGCAATGCAGAGACTCACATTGGGAGCATGAATGTCCCCTCAACAATGATGAACATGACCAAGTGAACATTGTCAATCATACCATTGAAGGTCCTCAATATTGCCTTAATGTCACAGTTGAAGAACATCAAGAAGGCATAAAGGAAGCAACCAGGAAGGCTAGGATGGAGGTGATAAATAACCTTGACCAAGAGTCGAGAGAAAAGTTGAAGAAGCAAGAATTCCAAGAATACACTAGGCAAAAATGAATGAACCAACCTCTCTCCACTGGGCCTGTAATTTCACAAACAAGACCTTGTTAACCCCTAGATTTTCACCCTTGAAAGTCTTGAGGGTTAAGAGCCAGCATGCAACACTTTGGTTGGATTACTGAGATTTTCCTAGGGTTTTAGCACTTACTTTGAGCAAGATGATGGTTCACACACGAGGCAGGTACATGATCAGTACAGGGTTACTTAGTTCAAGAGTTACAGAGTACTTGGTTTCCATGCGTTTGTGAGAGAAAGATGTATAGAGGTGTTGCTACTTTTTAGGAGGCATGGTTTGAGTGGGTCTCCTGACAGTTTGGGGCAGTTCAGAGCATACAGTATGAGTCCTTGCAGGATTCCAGGCCCGATGACATTTTTTCGGGCGACATGCAGGAACTTTCTATTTTTGGCAGGTTGTGATTCAGGCCCCAGGTTCAAATTCTGAGAGCGTAATATTGATCCTTGAGCCCTCTAGAGGCCTTTGGACCTTTTTCCAGATGATGCCACCCAGATTGCTTTTTTTAGCATGTCGAGCACCAGGGCTCACATGTCGGTTCTGACTACATATTTGGATCCCTTGCAGGAAGACGAGATCAATGAGTATGAAGTCAAGGGCATTTGGACAACTTTTTATTTTTAGTAGTAGACCCATGATGGTGCTCGCCCAGTTATGCCGAGCATTTGTGGAAAGTTTGGGTCAATTTCGACAATTTTCAAAATTTTGGGATCGGATGGATACTTTTAGCCGCTGCTATAGTTAGCAAGTCCAGTCATCTCTAATAGTGACAAGTGGCAAGATCAGATTTCGACATGTGGCCGAGTTTTAGTGAGTTGTGGCATCTACGTGACATTATTTGACCAAGGGCGGATGGGGTAGAACTTCCATGGAGAAAGTTTAGCCAATTAGGCTAGCTTTTCCTGCTAATTCTTCTTCACCCGTGATAAAACCACTTTTCGTACATTGTCCCTAAAACCCATTTCCCTTTAATTTTATCCTAACCCTAAACCCAAATCCCTTTAATTTTATCCTAACCCTAAACCCGAATCCCTTTATCCTAAACCTCTATCCTAATCCTAAGCCCATTTCCCCTTTTCAATATATCCTCACTCACCTTTATCCTAACCCTTTAACCCCTTTAATTAATTAATTGCCCTTTTTATCCTAACTCCCTTCTACCATACGTACCATTCATTTTTCTCTAACCCACTTCCCTTGTCCACTTTAAATTAATTAAAAAATACTTTATTTTTTATTATTTTAGAGTTTGTCTCCCCTTTCTTTTATTAATTAATTAATTAATAAAAGGCTTTCTCCCCTTCATAACTAACTACTTACCCACTCATTCTCACATATTCATCTTCATATGTCCCCATCTTCATTAACTAAAGTGAGTGCCCCTTATTATTATATTAATTAACAAAAGGTGTTGTCTCTCCTTTAAATATTAATTAAAAAGGAGCTTTGTCCCCCTTTTTTCCCCCTCTTAAAATATGTACCCCCTTCCTTTTATTACGTATGCTCACACTTTGGTTAAGAGTTTATGGTTTAAATAACCCATTCGCCACTCCATGCGTCATACTCCACCTCTCCGTCTCACTCTCCTATGCATGCATACACTACCTCGTTTACGTGCTATCTCACACTCCTAGTTCCTTCACTAATGCATAGCTCCCTCCCTCGAGTCATCTCCCACTCATCACCTATTCTTCTCCCTCTTATGCGTACCTCCTCCTTTTAACATAACACATGCACGCACGTACCCCACACCCCATCCTCCATACGCATGCTAACTCCATTCATGCGCTAACTCACCTTCTCCTCCACGCATGCTAATACCCTTCCTCCCACGCATGCACTCATTCTATCTTCTACCCATTCGCTCGCTTCACTCCCTTACTACTTCATCTTCCAAACTCACGCATGAACTCACTCTCCCATGCACATGGGTTTTGACTCACACTCCTATCCATTCATGCATCTTCCCTAGCCACTTATGTGCCTTTCTGTCCTAGTTTGAGATCATGCGTGGATCTTCTCACTCCCACATGCGCCATTTCAACCCTTCTTTGATCTCATGCACCATGGTTACTTCTCTTGGGATTTGTGCCATTAGTCCTATAGATTGGATGGTTTACATGAGTTATTGGTGGGTTCTTGCAGTAGCAACATAATGTCTTTCTCATTCTCTTCTCTCTTTCTCTATTCTAATGGCTCCTCTTTGAGCAAAGTAGTCATTGTATCGGTTGTAGGCTTGTCAAGTGTGGTGCAACCAACTCTCTTGGAAGCTTTATCAATAAAGAAATGTGTGTTTTTCATTCAAACCTCTTTTCTTGGCGATATTATGGTAAATTTGTAATCTGATATGTCATTTTCTGAACTGTTTATCATGGTTAATTTCGATCATTTTGAATAGTTTTCATCTTCTTTCTAGTCTCTCTTCATTGTGCTAACCCTGCAGGTTCCCTCCAAGCGTATAAGATCAATTTTCTCACTGTTTTGGACCGCTTTCACACGTTGTCCAAGACAAAACAGCTCGCTGATTTTTAATTTTAACGCAGAAAATCAGACCTTAGATCAACGAGCAAGGTGCTTCATTGTGCCTAGGGACTCCCCCCAGAGGCTAGCAAACACTAGCATCCCAAACATATGAAGATTTTTAATGACAAAATCATAAATATCTCATTCACACATTTCGTCAAACATTTGACTAACATGAGATTTTAGTTTTTTAATAAATGCCTTTAAAACAAAAAACAACTGAAAACTAAAACACTAAAGTCAAGTAAATCACTGACCCATACTCTGATAAGGCAACAAGTAGAGAAGTGATTTTTGGTCCAATGACCAGGGCAAAAACCTCACTGTGGGGAAAACCCTAGAGAGATTATTTCTATTATTCAAGAGCAAATCTAAAATTTCTTACAACACAAAAATTTAATAATTCCAACTCTAAATCATAAATGCAAATCAACTTATCTCAACAATCTGTTTTCTTTCTAGAAATTCGTGCCAACAAGTTTCAACTGCCCACACATGCCAACCAAACTGCAGCCCGATTTTTGGGAAATCGTGTCACTGTACAGATAACAATCAACAACAATAAATGCACAAAATCTGCCTTGGGAATCATGCCAGCAGGGACAATACGATCTGTACGGACTTCTTCCTCGGAAATTGTGCCTCCCTCTTGTTGTATGAACTGTCTTCTCACTGTACAGGCTGTCCTTCCTTCTGCTATATGGACTGTTATGATTGTACTACCTTGGGAATCGTGCACTCTAATTTGCTTTGAAAACTGTGCTCTTAAACTCTCTAGAAATCTGATCTCTCTCCTTTGTCTTTTCTGTGTGTTCTTCTCCCATTCCTAAGCATGTATATGCACTCTTTCTTTTCCCAAGAAACCCTAACTTACATAATCAACTCAATCTAATGGCTATCATAAGTCTAATCTGACGGCTCACATTTAATGCTCCTCATTAATTACAAAATAAGTAATAAATGCACATTAAATACTTTTGGGTCCCAAAACTTAAAATCACTTTATAAAAGCACTTTATTTAAAAGTCACTTTACAAATAAAACATGTCTAGGAAACATGACTTTATGTCCCCCCCATTACAAAACACAAAAACATGAATGAGGACATCCCTTGTTACATTTCAACACTCCCTCTTAACGAGGGAGGTCCTCTTGACATTTCCACTTCCAGGACCATTCTCGGACTCCAAGCTATCTGGAGTGGTTGCTCCCTCTGAACCTGAATGCTGGCTCTGAACTGGTCTGGTGGAACTGTGTCTTCTACTGATGCTTTGAGAAATCCTGTCTCGTCTCTTAGCATTTTCTGACTGGATTAACTTATACCAGTTTATCTTTTTGTTAGTACTAGATCCCTGAACTGAGGACTGACATTCAGGTGCACCTTCAGTCCTTTGAGCTTCTTGCTCTCCCCCTGAGTCAGATATCCAACCTGACTGACATCTCACAGGTTGGCCAAGCACTGTGTATACTCTGCCTCTCCGTTCTCCAATCAGAACTGTCCTGATGGGAACCTCATCTACTGCATGAATATGAACATAACCACGTTCGAAAGTGATTACATATCCAACATCCTCCAGAGTCGAGACTGAGAGGAGATTAACTCTCATCCCTGGTACAAACAACACCCCTTCTACTTCCAGGGTCGCTCAGAAGTCCAACAGAAACTTGACACTGCCGACTCCTCTGATCTGGTGAGTCCCATTCACGACATGACCAAGACCAATCTCAAATATGAACAAAAATGAGTCCAACATTCCTGTCATATGACTTGTGGCTCCACTGTCCACCATCCAAGTTCCGTCAATCTCAAAGTTGTTGTTGTTGCCACTAGAAACAATGGAAACAAGAGAAAAATCTTTCTCAAACTTCTCACTAAGGTCATTTACCTCTGCAGAGGTTGCTACCTGTTTCTCCTTCTCCTTCTCCTTTGTCCCCTTCCTGTTGGGACATTGTGCTACATAGTGGCCATATTCATTGCATGCAAAGCAACGAACTTTGCTGATGTCAATCCTGGAACCCTTCTTACTTTTTCCCTTGTCCTTTAACATAAGAGCAAAGTTCTCCTCAACAACTCCCTCTCTTCCCTTCTCTCCATTCACCCAGATCTCCTGCTGAGTGAAATCATCCCAAAGTCTGCTCCAATCTGGAAGTTTTTCACGTCCCACATTGCATTTCACAAAGACTTCCCAATCCTTTGTAAAACCTCTCAAGGCTTTCCTCACAAGCTTCGAATTTGAGATGACATCCCCCACAGCCGCCAGTTCATCCTTAACTTGTGCCAACCAGGTAAGATATGGAACCACACTCTCACCCATGGTCATCTTGATTGAATGTAGTTTATCTTTGAGTGCCATCTTACGGTTTTCATTTTTAGCCTCATATAGGTTTTTCAGTGCCTCCCACATTTCTTTGGCTGTCTTCTTTTCAACCGGGTGTGGGATGAGTGGATCCCTTACTCCATCCAAAATGAGTCCTTGGGCTTTGGCCTCTTTGACTTCATGTATATCCAAGGCAATAGGATCGTTGGAGGGAGGTACTATCACAGTAGTGACAAGAGCCCACAGTTTATTTTCTTTAAAAATAGTTGTCATTCTAACCTTCCATTGCAAATAGTTAGAAATGCCATCTAACCGGTCCTCAAGTCTGATGGAAGCCATATTCAAACAACTATTCGCCTTTTTCTTTGCCCAACTCTGAAATCAAATTCTACCCAATGCACTTCTTACTGAGTCCTTGCTTTGATACCATGAAGATTTTTAATGACAAAATCATAAATATCTCATTCACACATTTCGTCAAACACTTGACTAACCTGCGATTTTAGTCTTTTCATAAATGCCTTTAAAACAGAAAGCAACTGAAAACTAAAACACTTAAGTAAATCGCTGACGCATACTCTAATAAGGCAACAAGTAGACAAGTGATTTTTGGTCCAATGACCAGGGCAAGAACCCCACTATGGGGAAAACCCTAGAGAGTTTATTTCTATTATTCAAGAGCAAATATGAAATTTCATACAACCTAGAAATTTAATAATTCCAACTCTAAATCAGAAATGCAAATCAACTTATCTCAACAATCTGATTTCTTTCTAGAAATTTGTGCCAACAAGTTTCAACTGCCCACACTTGCCAACCAAACCGCAACGCGATTTCTGGGAAATCGTGTCATTGTACAGATAACAATCAACAACAATAAATGCACAAAATCTGCCTCGAGAATTGTGCCATCAAGTACAGTACGATCTGTATAGACTTCTTCCTTGGAAATT
>SNQJ01S0285522.1:0-10995 GCA_010110895.2 Picea sitchensis
ATTTATAGGCCTTATTAATATTGGCCTTTATTACATGGAAAATATATTATTCTACCTACATGAGGAGTTAGGGAGGTTAGGTCCCTAACATGCCCTCCCCCTTAAAAAAAGTCTGGTCCTCAAGGCTTGAAATGAGGAAATTGTTGTAGAATGTTGGATGGCTCCCAGGTGGCATATGTTGGAGTTGTATCTTTCCACTGTACTAGCACTTCATTGATGGTGCAGTGACGGAGATGATGCTCACGCTGATACAAAAATGCTTGGGGATGAAACCAGATGGATCCTTCTTCATCCAACTCAGGAAGACTAGTTTGCGTTTGGCACTTAGTTCCAATCACCTTCTTTAAGCACGAGACATGAAAAACATGATGGATATTAGAATGAATTGGTAAAGATAACTGATAGGTGACATGTCCCACGTGTTTGAGAACTGCATATGGACCATAAAATTTAGGTACATGTTTATGAAAATGGTTGACATCCTTGATTGAAGTTTGATTATAAGGTTGCAATCGAAGAAACACTTGGTCCCCTTCAACACATTGATGTTCAAAATGACCTTGATCAACTTTTTGCTTCATGAGATTCTTAGCTATGAACAAATTCTCTTTGAGGGAATAGAGAATAGCTTCTCGAACTGTAAGAGTGTGGTCAACCTCCTAAACCATAGAGACTCATGGCATGTATTAGAGAACTGAGGGTGAATTTTTTCTATATACTGATTCAAAATGAGTCATGCGAGTAGTTGTATTTTAAGATGTGTTGTACCACCATTCAACTAGTGGCAACCATTGTACCAATTGATTTTTCCTTCCAGATGCAAAACACCACAAATATGTTTCCAAACACTTGTTGACCACTTCATTTTGGCCATCAATATTAGGATGATAGGTTGTGCTAAGCTGCAATTGGGTTCCCTGGAGCCTAAACAATTCTTCCCAGAAATTGTTAGTGAAAGTGGGATCTTTGTCAGAGACAATAGAGTGACGCATGTCGTGAAGCTTGAAAATGTTATCCATGAAAAGTTGAGCCACGATGGTTGCAGTAAATGGGCGTTGAAGAGAACATAAATGAGACTATTTAGAAATACGATCAACTACCACCGTGATGACTAAATTATTCCTTGATTTAGGTAAACCAACAATGAAATCCATAGATATATCCCTCCAAATAGTGGGTGGAATCGTGAGTGGTTGTAGCGTGCCAAGAGATTTGATTGTTTCTCCTTTGTGGTGTTGACATACATCACATTCTTCCATGAAGGTGCAAACCTCCTATTTCATTCCCTCCCAGAAAAAGGATCGTTTGACTCGATCATAGTTTTTGGTAAACCCTGAGTGCCCAACTATGGGTGAAGCATGTATCTCAGAAAGCACCATGCATTTATGTTATGAATGTTTACTTAAATATAGATGACCTTTGTAGCGTAGTTCATCATTGTTCCAAGAGTAACCCTAGGACACTGGAGAATTGTCTTGCAATTGGTGGATCAAACATGAAATTTTGGGATCTTGCAGCGATTCTTAGCGAATGGATTAGATCCAATCAAGTACAATGAAAGAGAGGGAAAAAAGGGACCCTTCATCTTCATAATTTCGGCAAAGAACATCAACAACCACATTGTCTTTTCCTTTCTTGTAAATGATCTCATAATCATATCCAAAGAGCCTAGTCACCCATTTATGTTGCTCTGGGGATGAAAGACATTGCTCTAGAAAATACTTAAGGCTCTAATGATTTGTCTTAATTTGGAAGCATTTCCCCAATATATAAGGGCACCAGAGATCCACTACATGCAATATAGCCAACATTTATTTTTCATAAATAGATTGGCCCAAATGGAGCTCTGAAATTTGTTTGTTGGTGAAGGCCAAAGGTCGGCCATATTGCATAAGGACTGCACCAATTCCTCTCCCTGAAGCATCACATTCTAGGAAAAAGGTATTTGTGAAGTCGGGAAGGGCCAAGATAGGATTTGTGCACATAGCCTCCTTCAATGCTTGGAAGGATTGATCAATTGTTGTATTCCAAGTGAAAGCATTCTTTTTAAGGAGAGTCATGAGAGGTGTTGTAATTTTTCCATGATTCTTGAAAAACTTGCGATAATAACTTGTTCAAACCAAAAAACGACACAAGATATTGAGAGTCTTAGGTTGAGGCCAATCCTGCATTGCTTAAATTTTCTTTGGATCCACCCTAACACCATCTTTTCCAACAATATGACCCAAATACTCCACTTCCAAGGCTCCAAAAGCACATTTAGATTGCTTGAGGAAACATTGGTGATGAGAGAGTAAATGAAGAACTTTATCCACATGAACAAGATGGGAAGTCCATTTTTTACTATAGATGGAAATATCATCAAAGAAAAATAAGAAAAAATGATGGAGAAAATGATGGAAGACATGATTCATGAGGCTTTGGAAGGTGGATGGATAATTACATAAGCCAAAGGGCATGAACAAGAACTCATAGTGGCTTCATGTGTTCGAAATGAAGTCTTAGGAATGTCAACCTCTTTCATACGTATCTGGGGATAGATAGAAGGAAGATCAAGTTTAGTAAAATACTGGGCACCACTTAATTCATCCAAGATATCATCAATGACAGGAATGGGAAACTTAACTTTGATGGTCAATTTATTGAGGGTACGAAAGTCAAGACACATGCGTTAAGAGCCTTCTTTATTAAGGACCGTGAAGATAGGAGAAGAATAGGGGCTAGTACTAGGAAGTATAAAACCTGCGACGATCAATTCTTGGACAATTTTCTCAATTTCATTTTTCTATGCAAAGGGATGGTAGTAGGGACAAACATTGGGAGGAAGGATTCCAGGGATGAGAGGAATGGAATGATTATGAACACCACAGGAAGGGAGAATTCATTAGGGAGTAGAAAAAATAGATTGATGTTTGGAGAGGATGGATTGGAGGTCAGGATGCACAGATGGTATCTCAGTAGCTTGAATGGAATGGAGTTGTGAAATAATTTCTGAATGCCTTTTTTTTAGGAGCTTTTCCATGCGATGGGAACTGATGATCTCAGGTGAACTAATTGTGATTCCTTGGAACTTATACTATTGGCCCTCCTAGGTGAATTACATGGTTAATTCCTTAAAATCCATGAGGATGGGACCCAGAGTCCTCAACCATTCACAACCTAGCACAATGTCACAACCATCCATGTCGATAGCAAACATATGAGATTTTATGTTGTACTGACCAATTTGGAGATGCACATTTTCACAACACCCACACATATCATGGAACCTCCACTGGAAATCATGATTTGAAAGTTATTGACCACGCAGATATAGCAATTAGTTTCTTGGGAAATGTGGTGATGAATAAAATTATGGGTGCTACCACTGTCAATGAGGATAATGAATTTTCGATGCCTAATGTGGCCAATTACTTGAGGGTTTGGGGAGTCGAGAAGCCAGTGAGATAATTCATGGAAATGACTGGTTCAACTTCTGGAGGGTCCACTGGTGGGGCTAGATCAGTTGGGTCAGGGTACTCGGCCACAAGAGGAGCCTTAACCTCTTCTTCAAAAACATCTTCAGATAGGGCCATAAAGAGATTTTGTTCCTTACACTTGTTTGCAAAAAAATATTTTCCAGCACAATTAAAACACAGGCCCTTGAGTTAGCGTTCATCCATTTTGGCCCTTGTCAATTTGTGGATCTTTAATGGAGAGGAAGGAGGGGTGGGAGTGAGAGGTTTAGGGTGTGGAATAAAAGAGATTTTTTTGGTTTGAGCAGAGACAACTTGTTGTTCTTCCTTATCTCTTTTAGTAGCTTCCACCCAACTCTGGGGGTGAGCCATGAGGACATGCACACAAATATCTTCCTTGATTCCATTGATAAAACATTCTCAGAAAAAATCATCAGAGATGCCCTCTTTGTGGAAATCCAAGCACTCAAAAGAAGCTATAAAGTCTTCCATTGTACCATATTGTTTCAACTTGGTCAAGAGACATAAATGGTGGGTGTCAGTGTTGAAGTGTTCATAAAGCTCTGCAACAAATTGTCTCCAAGACACATACCCTTGGAAATCATTTTTTTGCCATTGCCACCATTGCCAACGTTCCTGATCTAGATGGAGAACACCATAACAGAGTTTGTAAAACTCATCAGTAATGCCATACAAAGATAAATAATGTTCCATTTGGGTGACCCAACTGGTGGGATCCAAGCCATGAAATTTGTTCACATCCACTTGAGGAAGGCAAAGTTCCCATTGAAAAGGAGGGAATTGAAAATTATGGGAATGGGAGGATGTCTCACCTTCAGGGGGAAAAGGTTGGTCAGATGATTCTATACGAATATTCATTTTATTGCAAATATTGGCAGCGAAGGATTCAAGTTGGGTAGAAATGTCATGTTTTAAGTTGCCCATTTGGGAACTGAGTTTCCACACTTCCTACTGGGTCTCTTCAAAATTAGAGGACAAAGTCTTGAAATGAAATGAGAAGGTATTGAAGCGGGCTTCCAAGTCTTGGCTACGGGTGTTGGTCATGATGAACAAGGAAAGCGGGACCAATTAGAAAAAAAAAAGTTATGGTGAAGGGTATCAAAATTATCGGGGCAAAGAGGGGAATTTAATTGGGTAGGTCCTAAATAAGGGGATTCAGAAGGGAGCGGGACCAAAAGGGAAAAAAAGTGGAAAATTGATAGGTGTTATTGCGACCATAATGAGAAAAGGAGTCTAATGGGGTAGGTCTCAAATAAGGATACTAGGAGGTTCCAAACTTTTTTTGTTTTTTTAACTCCTGCCAAGTTATACTCCGAACGAAATAATATTTCAGAGGAAAAATGTTGGAATTCTTAGCAGGAAAAAATATGTAGTAATTTTGCAACCCTAATGCAGACGGAAAAGTTGTATTGAAATAGATATTGTTTGTTCTTGATTTTGTTATATTCCCAAGGGTTAGGGTTTGCAGGGAATCTATAGTCAAGGGTTTGCCCTGTGCTATAGCTCTCTAATATACGTGTAGGGTCCAACAGTAGTACTCGACCCAATATATCAGGGCACCAACTGAGGAGTCTAGTCCATACCCTTATTCATACTACCCGACTACCTAAGTACTAGAGAGTCACTTCTCGAGTGTTGTTCTCTGCGACACTATAACCTAGAGGGGCTTCCATAGTGCAACATATTAGATATCATTTTAGGGATTAAATTCTTAGAGTAAGTCATTAATCTATGACCCATATCCATGAGTATTAGTCACAGTTAATCCCAAAAATGATATCTAATATGTTGCACTGCAGAAGCCCCTCTATGCTTAAATCATAAGAGTGAAGGGAGCTCTAACTGGATAGTTCATAAGGCACAATACTATCTAAGGTTTTGCAAATGGGGTAGCAAGCTAAGTGGGCTTGATTGTGGGGAAAACTCCACAGTTAAGCACGCTTGAACCATAGGCGTTTTGGGATGGGTGACCACCTGGGAAGTCTTGGTTACTAGGTGCAAGCCCTAGAAGTGATGATTGATGCTATGCGATTCATTTCTCTGGTTTCAATCCCACTTCTTCACCCCCGTGAGCATCACCTGATGCAATGAGTGCTAAGTGGACTATTCAAATCATGAGAATTATTGGTCAGTTGCGACTAATAATCATGGATATGGGTCATATATTAATGACTTACTCTACGTAGTTAATCCCAAAAAGGATATCTGACACTATAGTCATCAGGAGACCAATCGGTTTATCTACGAAGGGCTTTTGTATACAGGTGTTGTCTGATGCACTACCACTTGAAGAGGTACCAATAGGGTTTTTCTAGGGTGGCCAACATATGTGTGCTTAAGTAACACTTCTATTTTATGAGTGTATTACTCCTCGACCATGGGTTAATGCGTGTAATGACAAATCTTTGTAGATTAAATACACTAGAATACGTCTCTACCCTAAAAAAAAAAATTACCCACAGTTTCTTCCAAGGAAAGCACTATGATACCACTTGCAATATTCCTAATACAATATATTATGCAGAATAGAAAATATATAGCAAGAAATGACAAAATAATAATGATTTGTCCAGAAACGTATCAAAAGAACATCATAATAACACCATAATAATCACTAGGAAGAGAAAATTTATTATGATAACAATGTTCACTTGCCTCTTCAAGGGGGAAAGCTCTAGCAGAGAAGAGCTCTATAACAATAATATCCAACACCAAACTTCTCACACCCTCGAATCTTGTTTATACTAAATCTTTCTACCATAAGAATAATCTAGAGGAAGATCTTCTAGAAGTGGAAGCTTCTATTAGATCTGTTTACATTTGACTTATTCTTCCTTATTTCTAGGCCTTATTAATATTGGCCTTTATTACATGGAAAATATATTATTCTACCTACATGAGGAGTTAGGGAGGTTAGGTTCCTAACAAATTTCCTCCCCCTGGACCCAAAATTATCTATAATGCCTCGCTACAAAAATGTCATGTCCTCCTCTTGGATCCAAACCTCTCTAAATGCCTTCCTACAAAAGTTGCAAGCAATCAATATGGATTAATGGATGAACTATTTTAAACACATGAACATTCTTATGGCAGCAAGGAAGATAAAAAAAATTACATAAAGACATTGATGCAAAAGTGCAAACCAATGATGAACTTTATACAAGATGACTATAACCAAAAATGTAACAAAAATTGGAATCATAAGTCATATGGGATGTTCTATTTATTTTAAAAGTGAAGAAAAGTTCATCTAGATCATATATTATTGTTTAATTATTGTCCTAATTTGGAATATCCTCCTCTTGGAAATTGGAATTCCTATATAAATGAGACCAAATATCATGAAGTGTAATCATTCCCATAATTAACCTATGATACTAGTTCCCTTAATTAGAAAGACCAAACCACATCAGTAAAAGGTAAGTGTTACCAAAATAATCAATATTAGTATTCGTATTACTTATGGCTAATCCTTGTGAATACAAGTACCAACTACTTGGAATACATGGAATTTATACTAGCTTTGTTACTAGTGAGCTTCATTGTAGCATTCTACTCATATATGTTACAATACATTATCTATTTCCATATGTTCCAGGTTAAACTCATATCAATTACTAGAGTGCATGTATAGGTTCAAGCACACTAAGCAATGATAATATCTGTGATCTCTACTCTATTCCCATAATATTCATACTAGTAATTCACCTAATCACTTGTTGTAATGTGTGTAATAGAGATACTACACTATTCCTGGAAATGAGTAACATGAGATCAATAAACACTATAAACTAACTCTTATCCTATTCATGGATCTACGTACCTTACCTAATTATCTGATTAGGGGATCAAATTTTGCTCAAAAATTCAAAGTGCTCGGAATCACTTCAAATCGGACAAGAGCGTAGGACTCATCGTTGCAAACCCAACGCAACTCATTTGGGTTCAAACGGACGTCGGGAGCGAGAGATATCGCGATCTCTTCGAATCGTCAAACAGGTAAAAATAAAAGGACGTTGACTAGGTAGTCCATACAGGCTTACGTGGCAGAGACCGTACGTCCGTACGCTGACATGGCAGAGGTGATGTGGCAGTTTCGAATTGGCTGACAGTTGGAAAAATCATGTTTCGACATGTGGCAATTTTTGGTTTGTGGTTGAGTGCCACGTGGCCCAGTCATGGGCTGCCACATGGCACCATTGTATTGGGTATTGGTTCAAAACTCTATGGAGTCCGTGGGATTCGAACCACAGACCTCCCCCACCGATCAAAGTCTTTGCAAATTCCACCCTGCCAATCGGCTACGCATTGTTCCTTGTTAACTATATGCGTTGGAATATATTTGAATTAATGTAATGTTTTATATGGCGGGGGGGTCGGGCCAGGGCTTAGCCCCGACCCGTGGTTCTATTTTTTTACACATAGGACCGTTACCATATCATTTGTGTAGGAGTTGTATTTTAAACGGAGCCCAGCCCCCGGTCGCACGACCCTCAACCACATGACCACAGCCAAACAAAAAGCGCGGGAGTTTTGTATTACAAACGGAGCTAGCCCCCGGTTTCGCATGTGACCATATCATATGCAACGGTTGGCGTGTGTTTTGGTTTTAATTTGTGGTTTGAATAGTTGAACGACCCACGACTTGTTATGTTGCTATTTGCCTTTGAACGTAGCCCCTTTTTCTGACAACGCGCGGTCATATGGACTACCCATGTGCCCACGAGTTTGGCGGTTAGGGGCTGGTGTGCCCATAACCGTCCTACAGTTTGCACTGTTGGCGTGGTTGCGTTCGGTGCCAGGTATCTATGCTTTAAATTGCGTGTGTGCTAGGTTGAATGTACACGGGTGCAATTTGTAGATGCAGAGACAACAATCTTGAAGGGGAGACTTCCAGGAAGCCTAACTTCTTCGTTTTTTGGCCAAACGAGGTTCCGAAAAAGCCCAGCTAAGGGTTTTTGGATGCTCTGAAACCATTGGAGCAGTCTATTGGTCATTTTGAGCATTATAAAGCACATTTTTTAGAACTTTGAGAAAATAATACTAATGATCCATTGGACGCTGGACCAGGAGATGTAGCCCAAGAGAGGGGTGAACTCCTTTATCATTTGTTGTGTTATGTGTTTATGTTCATTGATTATGCTATTGTTTATATGCATCTTAAATGAGTAAATCCTATTAATGATGTGCTGCAAAGTTGATCCATTTGCTTTTAACACATAAAATTTAACTTGCAAATATTTTCAAGATTACAAGTCTTCTTCATTTTTAGATCATTATCTATAACATGTGATTCTAACCACTATAAGCTTGATGTGTTCCCCTTAGTTATATATTGTAATTTGTTTCATATATGATTACTATGGACTTTGTACTCTCCATATCTTGTTTAAGATATAATACTAGTTATAGAAGATATGTAAGCTTATGTTGATTATGTAAATATAGAGAAAACAAAATCTACTTATGTGCTCGTAAATAGTGGATACATAGATTTTATTAGGTAAACATAACCAATCATGTTCTCTATAAACATCATAATTTTCTAATTATAGGGACACTATGATTCCCATTACCCATACTTGCTCGGAATAACCCTTTTCATTGAGTACTAGTAGTTGAACCTTTGTATGATATTAGAACATCACCATAATGGGATTAGAGCTACATATTCATGATAAATCACAAAAACTATCCATGATAAATATGGCAATTGTGAACATGGTTTTGAACCAAAGTAGAAGAGTTTAAAAGGTAGATCTTTGGCTAGCAAGGAGATAGAAGAGTAATCCAAATTCATATTCATGATAAATCACAAAAAATATCCATGAGAAAGATGGAAATTGTGAACATGGTTTTGAACAAAAGTAGAAGGGTTTAGAAGGTATAGCTTTGGCTAGCAAGGACATAAAAGAGTAATCCAAATTCAAGGAAATACCAAGAAGGAAAATTCAAATAAATAAAACTCCAACTGATGTAGCAAAGGAAAGTTTCCCTTATTGTGCTAAACTTGGTCATTCTAGAGAAAGATCACAAGAAAAAGAAGTTAAATTTTTATTAGTTAAGAAAAGAGTCACTCATGTAATTATGTCTATGAATAAGATAAATATATTGCAGAAGTTAGAGAATATAAACATTTTGCTACACCATGACAACTAAAATCCATCTAAAGATGCATGATATTCAAGGTGCCACAAGGCACATGTCACACTAAGAGGAGTGGTTTGCATCATTAGATGACAAAAAAAATCGAGAAAAAATTGCATTAGGAGATGATATGATACTAATGGTCAAAGGTCAAGAAAAAGGCCCCTATGAACCTTATAGAAGATGAGATGGAATCCGACATATATTTGAAGATCATTTTTAGAGAATTTTGGGTCAGTTGGATATTCCGCTTTAGCACCTAGAAATTCCACCTGAAAAACAAGAAAGGACTACTACTAACTATATAGGTGTTGAGCCAATGTCACCTTGCTTTGAAATTATCTCACTTTGGATTGGTTATTATCCAACCATAGGGGGGGATTACCTAAATAGCCCATAGTATGAACTGATAATCAAAGGGGCAAGTATGACCTTAAACTAATAAAATAAGTTGTTGTCTGGATTGAAATCAGATATAATTGAGGAAGTATATAAGTGTGCAACAAACACACAAAACTTGGAATCAATTCTAAATGCAAAATGACCAAGTATAAGATTAAATGGATGATAACCTCCTTTTATTGTTTGCTAAATAAGTGTGGGACAACAAGCTAAAAACACTTTAAAGTGCCAGACAATAAAATCGATAAACTAGGTACTAGATATAAATGGACATATAAACCAATGCGCATGGACAATTAGGACATCCTATATCTATGTAGAACCAGAGCTAGAAACCATGTTAACCTTGTTGTTTTTATGCGTAAAATGAAAATTAAATGTAAATTTTAGAATCTTAGATGATATTGTTGTGCAAGTTTGGAAAATGTTATAGTTTCCCCTTGTTTGTGTGTAAAAAGTAAAAAAACTAGCAAATCAAACTTGTTCTTTTTTGACAGAAAACTCAAAAACTAATACAAATCTAACATAAATTACCTATATGCATAAAAAATGATCAAATATTAGTTCAGTTTGTTTTTAAATGATTAAATATTGGTTGATTTTTTGGGGAAGGCACTAGCATAAAAAAAACTTTGGAGTTTAATTACTACAAACTATTACTAGTAATTGATCATGGTGAAAAATTACATAGAGATAGAATCTATATAATCCTGGAGTAAAGACTTAATGAAATGAGATCTAAATGTCTTTATTTCTGGAAATCATTAGTAAACTATTTCCCTTTCACTGGAAGCTTCCTAGGATGGAGGATTGAAATGGCTTGAGGTTAAACTTGGTACTTGACCCATGGATGGGAGAAAATGAAGTATATAAACTTTTTGGAGACCTTATGTAGAATAAGGATTATTTCACCTAGTAAATGTATGTCATATGAATATCGGTAATTTATGGATAGTTATATGGATAAAGG
>SNQJ01S0285523.1:0-10995 GCA_010110895.2 Picea sitchensis
GCATGCCAAGAGACACATTTCAAAACTATCCCGACAATGTTTTCTGATAACACAACCAACACAAACACCATCTATGCAAGAAACACAAGGAAGACCAATCACCATTTCTTGATGACATAGTTTTTGGAATGAACAATAATTTATATGACGAAACTGCTCATCCAAAGTTTTCTCAAGTCATTCCTATGAGAAACAAAAACTGATGGAAAATATGATGACCCAAAGTTGTGAAAAATGTACAACTTGGAAATATCATCAACAATTCTAGTCACAAGAACATGCTTAAGATATTTTAGATTCTTAGTTACAACTTGGTAAGGTGAAAACTCTATGGTTTTACCTTCACATGAACGCGTGATTTGATATATTGATATAAGGTTGTTGTTAATATATCACAGAATTGACCATTATCTACCTGAATTGTTCCAGAGCCTAAAACACAAAGAGATCTATCATCACAAACAAATATTTTCTTGGTGTTACATTCATTTAGAGTAGAAAAGATGCCTTTATCCTTATCCATATGACATTATGCTCTAGAATTAATAAGCCACTCATCAAAAGAAGAAGTAGAATTTTCATTGAAGGAGAAACCAAAAGAATAAAGGGCATGTCCATGAGAAGAAGAAGAATAAGAAGAATAAATATTGATGGTGTACTTCTTCATCACTATTTATAAAGTTTCCATCTTCATAAAACATTTGGACTCCTCGTGACCATGTTTCCCACAAAATGTGCAATGTCTGTCAGTATTCTTATTTTTAGATTTTTCTCCTTTGTCACCATTAGGAGTTGAAGTGGATGAGAGTGTTTGGGACCCATGTTTTGCTTGTTGTTGTGGCGAGGATGTGGCTTCTTGGGACTCTTGGATTTATCTTTTTGTTTGTACACTAAGGATTTGTTGGATGTACCTACAATGATTATTAATCTAAGTTACAAAAGGTTATCTTACTCTTGACTCAGAGCATCACAAAA
Source organism: Picea sitchensis (assembly GCA_010110895.2). Taxonomy (NCBI): domain Eukaryota; kingdom Viridiplantae; phylum Streptophyta; class Pinopsida; order Pinales; family Pinaceae; genus Picea; species Picea sitchensis. The sequence continues at coordinate 976 of SNQJ01S0285523.1, forward strand.
GGACTGATGTAGGGGAATCAAATGAAATTTTGTATTATTTCCCTAAGACGGTCAAACCATTTACTAAAGGGGGTTGGTTCCCTTAATTTTCCTTTTAATTGTAATAACTAGTTCGAGGAGTCTCTAGAAGGCATCTAGACTGAACTTGGTTGTGATAGGCGTGTTTTGTTCCTGATTTTTAGAAGAAAGTGAGTGATTTGGGGATATGTTGAGATTTGATTGGCATCTAGTTGTTAGATCCATACGAGAGCTCATTGAGCTATATCAGTTGTGTAATTATTCTGAATAAATTTTTGGAGAGAGTGAGTAATTTTTTTTATTTGTGAAATTATAGAATTGTAGAACCTTGAGATAGTTACGGTCTTGAGTTCTAAATATTAAGAGTTGAATAATTATTGAGTTTTATCTCCACAATTTCTATCTGGTGGCTTCTTATAAGAAAATTTAGTGAACGAATTGTTGTCTATCTGATTTTGTGTGGAGACTATATAACCATGAATACTCTCCAATCACACTAGTTGTGTAGATTTGTTGTAGAGAAGGTTTGATCGATGATGATTGATCATTGATCATATACTATTGGAACAAGGTCAGACCTAGGGTTCAACACTTCAACAACACACCAACAAAACCCTAAATATCAACCCTTTCGAAAACACCTGCAAAGCATATGAAGTCTCACTCGAGGTAAAGGCAAGGGGGTTGTAGGAATCAAGTGTCTACAACCTAGCTGGGACATAGATCTGTGATCAAAATACTTAACAGAGCACTTAGAAATTAACATTCCTTAGTCTTTGACCCTTATTCACATCGCAGGTAAAAAACCAAATTACAAAACAACGCAGTATTCAACAAGATCTAAGCATATCTAACCATTTGGCACCTAGCATCAAATGGATATAGAATTCATTCATGTTATTAAGCACTAAGATACTACATGAGATGCATCTAATATACATAAATATTCAACACTAAGAATAAATCACATCAATAACAAAAAGAATTCACAACACAGATATACGTGGTTCACCCCTAGTGTGGGGCTACGTCCACCAACTCTTAGTCTTCTTTATTATCTTCTTTCAATATTCTTACATGCATAGAGCCGCAAAACTAACTCCACATAGGACATGAGATATGCACGCACTTCACCAGATCCTCCTTCCTTGAGTTTGGCACAACACATAGCCTTCTTCCAATCAATTTCACTTAACTCTGCAAGTTCTCAAAACATAGTATGCACAGAGCCTTCACAACTAATCGCACCTAGAAACCTTTACATATCTTGCATAGAGACAAATTAGGTCTTCATATTCTTACAATGCCTAGCTACTTATTAATACATTTACAAATGGGGCCTAAGCATGGGTGGAACCATGGGCCGATATCCCATTCCCATTACATAAGCCCTAAACCCAAAAATCCCACAAAAAGGAGGTGAGATCTCGTGATCTCTGCTTCGCCTAGGCGCTCTGTCTTTGACTCACCTGTCGAAGTCCCAAAAGTGGTCAAACATGACCAAGGTTCTCCAAAACTTGGTCGAGGGCCAACATGCCCCCAACACTCACTTGTGACTCGTCCTAAGTCAGTCCGATCTGGGAAACTCTACTTCGAAGGCCTCGAGCTTGGCTCAAGCTGCCTCGAATTGGTGCTTCGCCAAAGCCTCATGCTCAGTGAACTCCTGAATGGTTTTCTCAGTGACAAGTCCTTCCAAGCGTTATTCCACTATGGTGACCACTTGTTCCAGTTATGCACCTTGTCCCTCAATATCCTCAAAAAGTGTGCAGGCTTCATCCTGTACCAGTTGAAGCCTTTGGGTCACTTCCATGACTTTACTCTGGATGGCATGGACCTGTTACTGAACTACGCGTTGTTCTTGCGATCTTTTCATCTTCTCGATCGCTGACAGTAGCTTCAACTGTAATTGTACTATCTTTATTTTTTTCTTTTCTTCCTGGAGTTGTGAATCCAATTTCCTTAGTTATGGGTCCTCTATATGGTGCTCATAGGTCTACACACTTCGATTGCTGAGTTTATTTCATTCTAATCCCAATTCCTTGATTTTACCGACTGCGCTCCGGGCAGTTTCTTCCCTCTGATCTCACACTTCCTACGGAGTTCTTGGCACTGCTTGAAATTCCAGTTCTGCTACTCTTGCTTGGAGATACTACATGGCTACAGTGAGCTTCGTCACTTGGATCTCATATTTTTCCTCTTCCATCTATGCCAAGCCCTAAATAGAGAGAAGTGATCTAGTGGTGGCTTCTTTAAATCCAATCTTCTTTGAGATAAATTGTTCTTTTTCTTTCTGGAGTTGCACTTTGTCCTCTGCAAACTTCGCCTGGAGGTCATATTTCTCTTGTTGCGCAACTTGATGTTTCTCTAGGGATTCCTCCTTTCCTTGCTTCAATGTTGTTGTGGCCTACTCTGTTTCTTCCTAGACCTGATGCAAGTGAGCCTTTGTTGCATCTGCTATTCTACGTAGTTGGATAGGCTCATCTCCTACTTATATTCCCCTTGATGACAATGACACAATATATACTGCATGGCTCAAATAAAGATCCTGTTGTACCCCTTTGATAATTTCCTCAATCATGTCATACAATGTCTATTTTTTGGCTTTGATTCACTTCAAAATGTCTTTGGAAGTAGCTAATACAACTTCGATGATGAGGTCAATATCATCCACTGTAAGTATAGTCTGTAAGTGGGGTTTATTGGCGTGTGACTTCTTTTGCATTGAGGGTTTCTTTGGATAAACCATTCTTTTCTTGGATGTCTCTGTCTCTATAAGGGGATATTTCGATGGTGTTACTTCTTGTCTTCTTCCTCTTCGTCTTCTTATTTTTCTACTTCGTCGCCTCCTCCCCCTTCAGGTGAATCTGGTGTAGTCTCCTCTAATGCGTTGTTCATTTCTTGTACTTCTTCCTTCTTATTCCTCTTTCTATGAATGGGTCCATCATACTCTTTTTAGGTGACTATAGGACTTTTGATGAGGTCGGGGTCAGAGAGTTCTATCTGTTCGACTGGTACAAGGAATTTCGTAGGCCATTCCTTGGTTATTTCCTCCATATCCTCCTCAATGAGTTTGTAATAGGACTGTATCTCTTCCTTCTGTTTGTATTTGCATGTAGTGATGTAAATGAAGTGTCTGTCTATGAGGAACTTCGTTATTCACCTGAACCTATGAAGTCTATTCGGAAAAATGCGAGGGAAGGATTCAATGTCCCTCTTCAGCTGCAAGTAATAGGTGTGGAACACCACATTGGACTGCCATTTCTTTGCCATGTCACTCAAATACCAGAGGCTATTGAACCTTGCATCCATAGGTTTAGACGGCTCGACTTCAGGGAAGGTTTCTCCCTCCGACATCTCCCAAGCGATGAAGGAAACAAGAATCAACAACCATCTGAAGTGAAACTCGTAGCCTTGGTCGTACACTTCATGATAATATTTATCCAAGTAGTTGATGAGGTATCTCACCCAGTTCATCTGCATCCCTTCGATGCACTTTCCTACGAGGTCAACGTCGAACCCCGTGACCTGCGTCGGTCTATTCTTCCTGATGAACTTACCAACGATCAACTAGCAATATAGGAACACTGTGCCATTTTGGATGGAGGCTAAATTGTAGCCCCACTTTCCTTTCTCCACATCATTGTAGGTGTCCTTTATTCACTGGGCCAGGGTGCAATATGCAGCCTTCACTTGGTAAAAATCCTGAGATTTTGGTCCTTGCATGCTCAATCCAGTCATCTGGTGGATCAACGTCGAATATACAATGATGCACCTATCCAACCATAGTTAATCGCCATGGTATCATGACATGAGGCATTTAATGAACGCGTTAACCTCCTGATGTCTATCGAAGTGTGGTATCTTCATCACATTAAGGATGATTTATATTGCGATGTCCATGGTCCACAGCTGGGGGATTATCTTCGAATTCTTCCCCGTTGTCTTTTTCAAGTACTTATGTGGTACGAGAATTCCATAATTCTTGCGGTCTCCCAAGTTGAAATCATTGATCTTTAGCGTCAGAATCTGTCCCAACTGTAGTCCAACTGCACATATCCCCTTTAGGAGGTACACAGTGATCAATGTATAGTCGAAGTCCCTTGGGATGTTGTCACGACTAACTGTGCCAGCTAGATATGGGAAATAGTCGGGCAGGACCGACAGGATGAGCTTCGCATTCGTCGAGTCGTCGTGATGCTTTCTTCGTTTCTCTATCACAGTTCAAGATGGCCCAGATCGACGTGTATTCGATGGGGAGGCTTTCAATCCTCGCATCGATGAAGCATGTTCTCTTGTCGACATGACCTTCTCTACCATAAGGTTAATCAAAATCTCTTTGATGGATTTCTCTATTGTGCTAAGGTCACTCGACATGCACGCTCGTGATCAAATGTTTCAGATAGGTGGACAAATGCTCAAGGTAAGAAGAATAGGTGGCGAGGTCTCAATAAGCACTGCATGAAAGCAATTAGTTCTCTATGGGATCGGATGATCACAATTCGCAAAAGTGTCCTTGATGCAACATTCGACAGGATATATAGACAACGTCGTAAAGGATTCCTCTAATGGGACAAAAATACTCAATCAATATGATTCCATCCGTTATGGCACAGTCCCAACGGTCCAATGGTGATTTTTTTTGACAATAATTACGTTTCTAGTCGTTTTGGAGTGTCATTCTAATGGTCGGGGCACCTCCAACTGTCACATTTCTTCATCGTGGTGAAGTTCCAATCAGTGTTATTCATCTATTCTAGCGAGGTTCAAGTTATGCAAGGCTTCCTTCTGCAAAGTCCTCTGTGGGACCTCTTGCAACTTTTCTAGCTTTTCTTTCTTCTTACTGAGCTTTCTTTCTTTCTTTTCGGTGATCCGTGTCTCTGGATTCATGTTTCCATTCTTGTTCTTGTCTTTTATTAGCATAGTAACTTCACACTACTGAGGTTCTTTCACAGGGTTCAAGGGTAATACTTTTTCTTTTACCCTTGAACCCTGNGCTTTTCTTTCTTCTTACTGAGCTTTCTTTCTTTCTTTTCGGTGATCCGTGTCTCTGGATTCATGTTTCCATTCTTGTTCTTGTCTTTTATTAGCATAGTAACTTCACACTACTGAGGTTCTTTCACAGGGTTCAAGGGTAATACTTTTTCTTTTACTATTTCTTGAGTAGATTTTGTTCTCTTCTACATGGATAATTTCTATAAGCCTTCTTGCATTCTTTCGACTTTGAAAGCTAAGTCTCTAGCCCTCAGTTGCTTCAACTTGTTCCCTTGTTATTATATTAAGCGCGCTATTCTCTTAGCCATGAAATCACTTAATTCTTTCTTTTTATGTTCTATAGCTTCCTCTTCTTCTCTCCTTCGGATCTGATCTCTCTCAATCCAAGTCCTTCCTAACAAAAGTGCAAAAGGGGCGTTGTTCTCAACAAACTTAATGACCTCGAATTCTTCTTCTATTGATTTTCCATGATCACTCATAGGTACATGAGTAAGTCTTACACATAGGGTTATCATCTTTTCTTTAAACAATCATATTCCTCCCAGTGAAGGAATCATAGCAGGCTTTCCCAAAATTTCCCAAGTACTTTCTGGCATAATGTTCACCTGTGTTTCTGCATCCAATAGGCAGTCTATGTCGAAGTCTCCTATTCATGTTTCTATACACTCTTTCTCTTTTAATATATCTAATAAATTGATGTCTCTGTGATCATTTAGTGTGTCTTTCATCTGCAATAATACAACCTCAGATTCTTTCTCGTTCTTTAGCATATTCTTAGTCTCTTGACCTTCCTCATGGTTTTCTTGTTTCATGTTCATCTTCTCAACTTTGGCAATCATTCTAAGGAAATCTAAAACTTCATGTCCAATATCTTTACAACAAAGGAAAATAGGAGCTCTACCAGGGAATCCCTTAGCAAAATGCCCTAGTCTTCTACAATTATAACAAAGAGTCAATCTTGTCTTTCTCTTAAATGATCCCCAACCTTTCCTATACTACGCTCTGGGATCACAGTGGTGGACCTGTAAAAAAATATTTCTAGGATCCTGCATACACTTGTTTGTCCAAAAATTATTTCTATGCATAGGAATAACATATATTTCACTATTTTTATCAGGTCTGTTCATATCACATCTTATTTCTTCTAGTTGTGCCCTATTTTTCAAGCTAGGAAGAAATCTATCAAATATACCTAGATCCATTCTTTCGAAACACAAAGTTCCACTTACCTTACCTTCATCAGAACAAAAATATTTAAGATCTTACCTCTTTTCTTCAGATCAGGCTTCTCTTCTTGGCACGGAGCTTCACAATTCAAGTAGAGTACTGAGCACTATAACAACAAATCTACGCACAGAGATTTCTCTTTTCTTCAGTTTCCAACAATCACAGTTTCAGGTCCTGGCAACAGAACCATTTATTCGCACATGGGCAGACCTGGGCTTCAACGCTTCAACAACGCACCAACAAAACCCTAACTACTGGCCCTTTTTCCAACACATTCGAAGTAGATGAAGTCTCACCCGAGGTAGAGGCAGGGGGCGTTATAGGACTCAAGTGTCTACAACCTAGCTAGGACATAGATCTATGATCACAATACTTAACAGAGAACTTAGCAATTAACATTCCTTAGTCTTTGACCCTTATTCACATTGTCAGTAAAAACCCTAATTACATAACAGCGTAGTATTCAACAAGATCTAATCATATCTAACCATTTATCACCTAGCATCAAACAGATCTAGCATTCATTCATGTTATTAAGCACTAAGATACTACATTAGATGCATCTAATATACATAAAGATTCAACACTAATCATGAATCACATCAATAACACAAAACAATCATAACACATGATATACTTGGTTCACCCCCAGCATGGGGCTACGTCCACCAACTCTTCGTCTTCTTTATTATCTTCTTTCAATCTGCTTACATGCACATAACCACAAAACCAACTCTGCATAGGACAGGAGATATACGCGCACTTCGCCAGATCCTCCTTCCCTAAGTTTGGCACAACACATAGCCTTCTTACAATCACTTGCACTTAACTCTGCAAGTTATCAACACATAGTATGCACAGAGCCTTCACAACTAATCACACCTAGCAACCTTTACATATCTTGCACAAAGCCAACTTAGGTCTTCTTCTTATTACAATTCCTAGCTACTTATTTATACATTTACAAGTGGGGCCTAAGCATGGGAAACCCATTGGACGACATCCCATACCCGTTACATGATCCCTAAACCCAAAAAATCCCACAAAAAGGAGGCGAGATCCTGCGATCTTTGCTTCGCCTGGGCACTCTGTCTTCAACTAGCCTGTCAAAGTCCCAAAAGTGGTCAAACACGACCAAGGCTCTCCAAAATTTGGTCGAGGGACAAAATATACCGATCAAAAATCTCTGTTGTATTGGTATTTGAATAGGGAGATCAATCCCATATCATCGGATTGAAGAGGGAGGATATCTACAGTGGAAAACCTTTTCGCATTTCGGAGTTGGTAGAATGTTAATTATGAGGCGATTTACGAATTAATCTGGAGCATCGATTAGTCGGGTTGCATGCCACTCTCAAGTTATTTTTCATTCCATTGAATCATTAAAAACCCGCTTTGTTGGAGTGGGGAAACAGTGAGGACCGTTCGTCCCATCGTTTGATTAAGACATAGTCATCCATTTGAGAGGGTGGAAAATCATAAGTTAGAGCCAAATTGGTTAGTGTTAGGTCGCAAGGCCTGGTAATATGTTAAAGGAGATAAGATTCAGACCTTATTTACAAAAATAACTTCATGACTTTTTGAGTTATACCATGGATCTAACCCTCGATCCTATTGGAAATCAAAGATAGAGCACCACTTCAATAACAAAACAAGAGAACATGTTGTTTCCAAGTTGCAATAAAGAAAGAATAGAATTTGGACATTGGTCCAACCAGACTATCAAGTGGTATCATATCCTATTGAGTGTTGTCTTTAGTAATCATGCCTCCTATAAGAGGTAGACCACCAATGGGAGTCGTTGCAGAGCTGCAGAATGAACTCATGAGATTTCAGGTTAGGATGGAAGCCATGGAAGCAACTCAGAGGAAAGAACCTAAGAGAGGATATGTTAGTGAGGTTGAAGACATAATATTTAGTGAAGAACGAGAATCCCTAGGAGGTAAAATAGGTGAAGAACAATTGTTAAGGTTGGTTACAAAGGTAGGAGATGTACCTAAAATGGAAGTTCCAATGTATGAAGGGAACTTAAATGTTGAGGAATTGCTTGATTGGATCAATGCAATGGAAAAATATTTTGATTATGAGGATATATATGAAGAGAATAAATTCAAGAATGTTGTAACTAAGCTGAAATGATATGTCGCCTTATGGTGGGATGCATTATAGGATGACAAAAGAATGAAAGGAAAATCTAATATTAAGAGATAGGATAGAATGGTAGCCAAGATTAAGGCTAAATTCATGCCAAAGGACTATAAGTTGAATATTTTCAGGACATTATAGAATTTGAGAAAAAAAGGTATGTCAGTGAAGGAGTACACCAAATATTTCTACAGACTAAACATCAGATTAGGTCATGTAGAAGATGATGCTGAGAAATTTTCCAGGTATATCAATGGAATAAGGTATGAAATTCAGGATGAAATCAATCTAGTAACTTTTAGGACTGTGGAATATGCTTATCAAGAAGCCTTGAAAGAAGATAAATTGGTCAGGAAATATAGTCAAAGAATCAGAGGAAGAATTCCATCCAAAGGAAAAGGATCAGCCAAAGGGATATTTTAGAATACGAAAGAAGAAGCAAGCAACTCTAGTAGCTAATCACTAAGAGAAGGAGAATCCATAGGAAGAATATTCTTCTCAAGAGGCAGAGGAAGAGGTAGAGAGACCAGGTATTATAGCTATGGAAATATAGGGAATATGTCTTGGGATTGTCATGAAAACAAATCAACAAACCCCAAAGGAGATCTCATTGCAGAAGCTCAAGAAAATAGAGAAGAACTAGCAGTGAAAGAGGAGACTCGTGAGATTGGAGAAGCACTTATGTTGAAGAGGGTTTTAATTAAAGAATAAAAATAAATCCATGAACCAACAAAGAGGAAAAACTTGTTCAAAACCACATGCAAATAAAGAGGAAAGGTATGAAAAGTGGTCATTGATAGTGGTATTATAGATACTTGGTTTCTACAAAAATGGTGGAGAAATTAGGACTACCAAAAGTGGCACATCCTACTCCATATAAGGTGTCTTTGTTGTAAAAGGGACATCAAATTTTGGTAAGTGAACAATGCAAAGTAGACATTCAAATTGGTAGTTATAAGGATGAAATTTTGTGTGATGTTATTCCCATGGATGTTTGCCATATTTTGTTGGGGAGACCATGGAAATATGATAGGAAATAAATGCACGATGGAAGAAATAATGCATACACCCTTGAGAAGAATGGGCACAAAATTGTGTTTCTACCACTGAAAGCTAATGAAACCAAGGAAGAGGGTCCAAGTATAATAGTCATCAATGGGAAGGAACTCTTGTAGGAAATTAAGAAGGAAGAGGAGGTACAGTTTGTTGTTGTTGGTAAGTCGAGAGTAATTCTCACTAGCACCACTATAAATGATTTACCTATTGAAGTTCAGGCATTGTTAGATGAATTTGCTGATATAGTAGTTAATGAATTTCCTAATACTTTTCCTCCTATTAGAATCATTATTCATCATATTGATCTAATTCCAAGAGACAGTTTTCCAAACAAAGCTTCATATAGGTTGACACAAAGAGAAAATGAAGAAATCAAAAAGCAATTCCAGGAGCCGCTGGAAAAAGGTTTGGTCAAGGAGAGTGTAAGTCCATGTGAAGTACCTACTTTGTTAATTCCAAAGAAGGATGGTGGCTAGAGGATGTGTACAAACTCCAAAGCAATCAACAAAATAACAATCAGGTATAGATTTCCCTTGCACAAAATGGATGATTTAGTGGATTCTTTAAGTGGAGATTTTTTTT
>SNQJ01S0285524.1:0-10995 GCA_010110895.2 Picea sitchensis
GAAGTGATTGGGCTTGCAATCTTTGAATTTTTATTTATGAATATTCAATAATAACTGGAAAGACCCATGAATTATCTAACCTCTATCAAATTTCTTGGTGTGGGCCATCCTCTAATGGCCTCTATCTTCTTGGGATTAAATATTATCCCATCGACTGAAATAATATGACCCAAGTGGTGAATATTCTTTTGATAAAATATGCACTTACTTAGCTTAGAATACAATTTATGCATTCTTAAAATTTGCAACACCATTATTAAATTCTACTCATGTTCCTTTTTTTCCTTTGAGTATATGAGTATATAATCCAGGAACACAATTACAAAATTTTCTAGGTATTCCTTGAACACTCCATTCATCAGGAACATAAAAATAGATGGGGAATTTGATAGCCCAAATGGCACTACCATGAATTCATATTTCCCATATCTTGTCCTGAATGTTGTCTTGTTTATTTCCTCTTCCTTTATCCTCACTTGATGATATATTAATCTCAAGTCAATCTTCGAAAATATTCTTGCACTATTTAGTTGATCAAATAAATCATCAATCCTTGGAAAATGATATTTGTTCTTTATGGTGACCTTATTTAGTTGCCTAAAATCAATTCACATCCTTAAGGTTCCATATTTCTTCTTCACAAAGCGAACTGGTGCTCCCCAAGGTGACACACTTGAATGTATACACCCTTTCTTTAACAAATTTTTAAGATGCATCTACAAATCTTTCAACTCTGGTGTGCCCATTCTATATGGTGTCTTGGACACTGGGGTAGCTCCTGGCACCAAATGAATATAGAAATCAATGTCTCCTTTTGGTGGCAGCCCTAGAATTTCTCCAAAACATCCTCAAAATCCCTCAAGACTTAATGGTCTTCAATTCTTACCACCCTATCTTTGGATGCCTCTTCCATATGGGATGCAAAAATATGACATCCCTTCCTGAAACTCTTTTTTAGTCGCATAGCTCATATTTCTCTAACAACTACAACTTGTGGAATGCCTTGAACCTTTCCTTGCTTCCCTTCTTCATCAAGATGTGATTTTCTTGTTGTATCAATATAAGACAACATGGTGTTTTTCCAACCAATCCATGCCAAATGGATATCATATGAACCCAATGGTATGATGTTCACATCTACCTTTATGCTGAGTCCATTCATGTTTATTATACAATCTTTAATTAGCTCATTGATTTTCCTTTTAGCCCCTATGGCTAATTTAGCTAACAAATATTTCTTATGCTTACTAATTTGCAAGTAAAATATTTCAACAATGTTATAGTTTATGTAAATATGGTTAGCTACACAATCAAGTAAAATTTCTATGGGTTGGTTATCAATATTACCTTCCACTTTAATCATGGGGAATTGATATTTTTCTTACTTTGTTTCCAAGGCTACATAAATCACTGGTATGTTTCCTCCCATGTCTTCCACTGTATCAGCCTCCTGAATGTTGTGAAAAGTCCTCATTCTTTCTCCTTTATGAGGGAAGTCCCTGCATAAGTGATTTCCCTCACATGCCCAAAATTGTACATGCTACTTCCTTGGCCTTTTCCCAATTGAATATGCATTCTTGTGCTCATTTGGGTTGGTTGACCTTGTTGATTTTCTTGGGATTTTTTCTTGAAAAAAGGTGTCTTAAAACCTCTTTTCCTTTGATCCTTTTTACCCTTTATCTTGTATTCAAATATTTTGGAAAATTGGCCTTCCTCTTCTCTACTCATAAAGATGATTTTCCCTCATTAAGGCCTTATCCAAAGTCCTGGAGTTATCATATTGTATCTTGTCATTATAGAAAGAGGGTATCCCACTTAGAAGTCAACGTACTTAAACAATTCAAAGAATCTCTTCTCATATTAATTCATTGTCATGCTTCCCATCTTGAGTTCAAAGGAATCTTTCATATTCCTTTCATAATAATCCTCGAACAAATATTTATCTTGGAAATATCATTTGAAATACCTCCATGAGATCCTTTTCATATCAAGGTGCTTCGCTTGCTTAAGATAATCCCACCATATGGATGCCTTTCCTTGCAAGTGGTAGGTTGCAATTGTAGCTTCTACACTTATGGGGTAATCATGTAGCTATAAATATTTCTTCATTTCCAACAGTAAAGCCTCAACCACCTCTCCCTTTCTATGCTCACCAATGAAATTTGGTGGCTTGATTTTCCTAAGTTCACTTTGTAATATGTCTTCCTCAAAACTTCTCCTATGTCTCTAGACAAAATAAAAACCTGGGTTGCTCCCTGGACCTCAACTTGCATAAGTTATTTTGGTGGATTTCCTTGGAGAATAATGGTTTATGCTCATGCTTCTTGAATTCCTATCATTCCCATGATCAACTATTTTGATTTGGGATCTAGATGTTGTCACTTGTATAACACTAGATACATTCTTGGTTCTAGAGTCTTTTTTAACTTTCTTATGCAACATATTTAGACTTTGGAATATTTCTTCCTGATATTTCATAATCCTTTCATTATTTAACCTATATCTGTGCACTTCTCTATGTAGGTTTCTCATAGTTACATGATCTTTCCTGCCTCTTCTTCTATTAGACTCCACCTCAACATTTTACATGATGACATGTAGACTTATGATATCCTCCTCATGGATGTAATATCTATGGGCATCTTCCATAACTACATTCCTCATCTAAGAATTATTTTTTTCCTGTACCTCTAATTCTACAAGAAATGTGCATGTAATAATTATTCTTAGCGCATGAATACTATAAAAAAATTCATGAATTAGAATACTGGTTATTCTTCATATAAATTTCATTAACTAGAATACTGGTTATTCTTCATATAAATTTCATTAATTAGAATACTAGTAACTTTTTGATATACAAGCTTCGATTTGTGTCCTAAATAGGTTGTTGGAAATATCTCTCTGATTTATTTTATTTAAGTTATGGAGACTTTATGTGGTGCCTACAAGACTTATATTCTAAAAAATTAGAACTCCTAAAAACATTGTTTTGGCCCTCAAAACTACCCTTCAAGGTTATGACCTTCAAAATATGGAAAGTTTCATAGAAAATCGATTATTTTGTGGTTGTAATAGTCCTTCAATCCACATTGTTTCTAGAAAAATAGAATGAAATATCAACCATTGATCCTTTAAACCTTCCCTAGGCCTGCAAATGAATCTCCACTATTTATTGCTAGCTCAAAGCAGTCTGGACCATTGATTCGAGTTCCGTCAACGATCGACGATTGATGATTTTCTTTTGTAAACCAATGTTTTCACTGATTTCCCTAAATCCTAATCATTGACCATCGAACTTCAATTGTTTCTCTTGGAAAAAAAATATTACCTATAAATCTCTCCAAACCCCAAACATCGCCGATCTACCATTAGATAATTCCCTTAAAAACCAAGAAATTCCTCTGAACTCCAACCATTGGCCATCGACCATCTCTTGTCTGATGTGGCAATTATGTTGATATGGCATGACACGTACATGATCATTTTTCATGGAACATGGATGTTGACATGTTGTGAAAAATCATCCTGAGGTGTCAACATGGCTAACATGGCATGGCACATGGATGCCGACATGGAATGACACATCATCATACTCCTTCCCTCATCAACAGTCAACAACTTTTCTTGGGAAAATTGAACACTTTACTAATTATGTCGACCCCTGATCATCAACCATCAATGAGCAAAGATTTTATTTGGATGCATGAAACCTTTCACCAAACCATATTTATTTTTTATCATCGACCATCAACAATCGGCAATTTATTTTGTTCAATCAAAACTCTTTTCCAAACTCATTGTTCCGATCATCGACCATCGACAAATAATTTTGGCAATGCCAACAAAAAAAGTTTCAACCAAATCCCAGATGAATTTAGGTTGTCGATCTTCCATCCTGAATGATATTCACCATTGGTTCACTAAAATTCACCCAACTATATTGATGCATCTCAACCATCAATTTGATTCATTTACCCAACAACCGAAAAATGAATCCCAACCATCGATTTTCAAGACTTGCCAAAATCCAAAAAAATTATAAGTTTTTAGTTCAATCAAGGATGGATCTGGGTCGTTGATTTTTAGATCAAATGTGATCTTGTTCATTGATCCATCAAACATCATCCATCTCTACAAAAAAAATTAAAAAGTGAATTGTGACCTTCCAGTCAAATTTTGACTTTGCAACTCTATAGATTGATGCCTCGAATCATATCTTTGATTTCTCAGAGGTATTTAAAATTCGAATTTGCTCACGAATTTTTGAATTTCATTCTAATTTTCTTTGTTTTCCCCCAAATTCCTCACTAATCGAAATCTTAACTATGATTTTTCCCAAATTTTCATTGATCTTGGCCCATACAGGCCCAATGTTTGAACCAAAAGCTCTTATACCAATATGTAACAACCCCTAGCTGAACAAAGAAACATTACTATAGGGAAAACACATAAAAATGAAAAAAAATATTCTAACTAAATTTCTTGTAGCTTACCGGCTAGGAATTACACAAATATTTAACCATTATTTGATACCATTAATTAAATGCATCTACATCATGCTAAAAATGACATGAAAGAAGCTTAATAACTCAAGACAATAGCATATAAATCCTTTTTAAAGACAAAGTTGATGCACATCAATTTAACTCATAATATAAGATATAAAGCATATAAAACACTTATCTTTTAAAACAGTTGTGCAACCAAATGATTGATATAGACACTCCACCCAACCATACACTTGTTGTTCCAAATATAAATAGCAAGTCACCATCAAGCTGGAGCTAGAAATACACAAAACAGGGTGGTATTTCACTATCCACTCACAACTTAAAGATCCACAACTCATTGGTATTATCCTACAATGATCCTGATTTTCCACTAGCTCTCTTCCTTTCAACTTTCCCAACCCAAGGAATGTACTCCTTCAGTTCTCTCAATACATAAAGCATCATATTCATTTATTAAGGTATCTCTAGCACATGTAACCAAGAGTCTCTGTACTAGGAAACTCAAGGGAACTCACTACCAATAAAACTACCAACAAATGACAACAACACTAGCTATTATAGTTCTATTCACACAAGATGTAATATTCCAGATATAAAAAAAATGCAGAACATAAATAAATAGATACAAATGGAATATGAACAACAATATAAACAAAACAACACCACAATAATACCAAATTGATACCAAAATAACACAAGAAAGAGCACTTGAGAGCAATGTTCACTTGCCTCTTAGAGGAGCAACCTCCAACATAGTAGAGCTCTATTACAATAATATACAAGACAAAATTTCTCATACACTTGACTCCTATTTATAATAAATATGTCTATAAAAACAACCATCTAGAGGAATATCCTTCTAGAAGTGAAATCTTCTATTAGGTCTTCTTACATTGGACTTATTCTTCCTTATTTCTAGGCCTTATTAATATTGACCTTTATTACATGGAAATATATTATTCTACCGGCATGAGGGGTTAGGTCCCTAACACAGGATTTCAATATTCAAGCTTGAAAAACTGTATATTCAGTATTCTACTCCAAATACAATACATAAATGCTCCAACATGCTCCTGAATTCACCCTCCGTGGTTGCTCCAACTCTAATCTCTTATTTTCTTCTCCATGCTTGTAGTTCTTGCCAAAAACTTGATAGTTTGAAACTATTTTCACTGGCCATACAAATTTCCTCTCTTTTCTTTCTTTCTTGACTTCCACACTTCCCGAAATTGATTGTACTCAACCCCAATTTTCCCAATAACTATGGGATGTGACTTATTACACCCACCCTCTTAAATGCATTCAATGATTGTTTTGGGAACACTCAATCAAAAATATAGAAGGTT
Organism: Picea sitchensis; assembly: GCA_010110895.2. Lineage (NCBI taxonomy): Eukaryota > Viridiplantae > Streptophyta > Pinopsida > Pinales > Pinaceae > Picea > Picea sitchensis. Next base: position 5,861 of record SNQJ01S0285524.1, read on the forward strand.
CATATAAAAATAGTAAATTTACGAAGTGATTTGAATTAATAGACATGGGTAATTCCCCCTCGGACCCTGTTGATGGGTCCTAAATCCCTTTAATTCAACAGCAGGAACCAAACCCACCACCAAGGTCCAATTAGACTCTGCAGTGTTTAATGGTGGAATGGTTCTCCAGATCTTGCAATCCGACCAATTAATCGATGGGCTTTACATTTTCTTGCGAAGGTGTCTCCTTTAGTTTGGACTTTCTCTCTTTGTATTTTCTCTTAGGTGGGACTGATATAAGATTGTAAGCTGGTATAAACCAACTTGGAAACAAAATGGGAAAGGGTTCTAAAATACTGGAGAAGAAGTTGAGCTTGGGATAACCTGCTACTCAAGAATGAAGACGACAATTCTATACCACAGTCCTAGTACTAATATGTTAACCGTGTGAGCATCTAATTATTGTCTGAAATACTAATTATCAGAAATAAAACACATATGTGATAAGATAATGGAAAGAAAAATAATTCACCTACAATAATCATCCATCACATGATAACACAACGATTCATCTTCATCATTAGAGAAAAGAACTGTAAAACATTGCATTAGATAACTTAACAATAGATTCAATAGCTCTTACTCATTACAACATCCATTCATCAGATGAGATAGGAAATAGTTCTTCTCCATGTCCAATCACACATGCATTTTATGAAACTATAACTTGTCTCTGGTCCAGAAGGACTTCTCTATTAAAGGTAGCTCAGAAATAGTTCTTAACAAAAAAAAAAAAGAGAGTTTCTTGCATCAACCATCGACCTTTAATGAATTGGTCGATGCTCTTATTTATAACATAAAATTCAACTAAAAATAATGGCTAAGTGTATATAAGTAAAACCAAATTTCCACGTGGCATTCTCTTCTAACAGTCAACTCAAGATATCACTTGAAAAGGTGACTTTTCTCATACTCTGACCAACTGATGAATAACTCCTCGTAGGTTTGGGTGTACAGAAATATGTGTTGTTCCATAGAGAGTTTTTAAACTTCTATGATATCCACTGTATGCGCTCGATATTTGACCAGACTAGTACTTAACTACTAAAGAAAACCCCGAGCGTTGGTCGGATGTTCCAGAAATTGTTGAACCTGTCCAGGTGTTGTGTCGGTCACCTATGCTAGTCTTTCATCCCATGAAGAATCTTGCTTGGCATGCAATTTGACTATGTCACGCAAGTTGACGAAATCATCAAGTGTGCAGAAATCAAGCAGTCCAATATCTTTCATCACTCGATTGATCTTAACCTAGTGTCTCTCGCACTTGGCCCATTTCCCTTGAATTTCTCAATGTGGTTCTTGAGACATTTTGGCCCAAATACTCGACTGATAATTTTATGCATTCAAGACTATTTTCGCTCAACACCCTGATGTCGTGTTCTTCTTTATCTTGGCCCTACTGGACTGCACCAATGTAGTCGATTCTTTCTGTGACTTGCTGGGCCTTTTCATACCATCTTTCCATATCCTTGCAAGTTGTGAGTGTCATGATAGTATCCTCCTAGAATTCATTTATTCTTGTGGTAAATAAGTGTCGCTCGTTTGTGAACTTGCTATATGCCTCCTGGAACTCGCTCCTTAAATATACTATAACCTATGTGGTGTCTTGATAATACTTAGACAAATGGCGCAAATGTTCTATTTCTTTCATTGCGACGACCAACTCCTTTTCATCATTTTTTGCTCTATCTAGGGTGGCGTCCGAGATCGCTCTCCCAACCCTGATAATTTTGGATGTCCTGGCATTTCCTATGTTTATCAAATATTCCTTTGCAATGGTAAGGATGGAGCGATCGAATGTAATCATCCTTTTCTTGGTGGTCTATTGGACAATATCCTTCCTCTTTCAATCATAGGTGATCTCATATATATCGGCTACCTCGTCACCAGGTTCGGGAATCTGCTGATCACCACATGTGAGTGTGTTTCCTAGAATTCCGGTTGTGTATATTTGTTCAAGATAGGGTTCTTAAACTTCCTCATTGTGCTCCCAAGGATAGACCTTTGTCTATCATTTGTTGGGGGTCTGAGTATCGATAAAAATAGAGGTGTTGGGAGTAGACTCGATACTTACTTGTTCATCGGCCATTGAAACACCGATTTCCTTTTGCGGGGATCCTTCCTTTGGCTCGTTCGGTTCTGATTTGTCCTCTAGATTGTCTACTCAGGTCTCTGATGCATCGAGCCTCTTTGTGTTGAGGCCACTCTTGACTTCTTTTTCTTTCTACGGAACCTCCTTGATTTAGACTTCGGGAACAGGAGAAGATGTCTTATCAGGTCCCTTTTCTTCTTCGATATGCACAGGGGTCCCGAGAGATACCTTCAGGCTCTCAACATCATCGTATATCTTTATAAATTCACTCAAGGGGTTTGATGCACTTGTTTCTACTGGTATCCAGACTTCTTCTAGTTGATTTTCCACACCTTTTGGTGATCCACCCAGTGGCGTTGTGAATTCAGGGTCATCCAAGCCGACAATTTCATCAAGATATATAAATTTGGGGCCACTTGTACCCACATGGATTCTCTCTGGGTTATCAGCAGGTGGTCCTGTTGTTTCTGATAGGTCTGGGTCATCTTTTAACTAACTAAGAACCTGTTTTTACCATTCTAACATGAGAAGTCCCCTTTCCCATGCATCTAGTACCAAATGGATAACTCTGTCTTTCATAGGGGCTATCAAGGGGACTTCTATTGCTTCGGTTGTTTTGGGTGCTATCCTTTCTTCTCTAGCCCTGAGAATCCATTCAAACGATTGTTCCAAGGTTGTCACTTTCTCATCTAGGCTCATGGCCTTGAACCTGGTTGCCTTAGGGTCACCCATCCTCACCATTACCTGATCCCAGTTTTGAGCATTTTCGTTCAAGATCTCATCTTTAAACCTATCATGGGCGTATGGCCAGCAGGATGATACTTGTGATGCATGATTTAGGACGAGACCCTTTGGGTCGTGCTTGTGAAAATAGCCAGTCTCGAATCATAACTCCAATTTTATTAACCTGTCTTGCTTGGCTTGAGCGGTGTCTTTTACCATGTAGAAACCTATATGAAATCCATAAGGTATGAATGCCCTCTTCTTATATTTTACCAAAGTAGCATTGTAACCTTGTAGGATGGTCTGATAATAGATTTCCCCTACTAATATTTGATCGGGGACATACATAGGTAAAAGGTGTGGTGCTCCGGTGGCTTCGAAAACCCTGATGTATGTATTGTGCTCATCCAAGTACCAATGGCCAACTTTTGATATAATATTTTTGGTCGCATTCGACAGCCTTGGGCACTCTGTTATTGGATAAATTAGTAGGTGCAGACACTAACTGATCTCCCTAGATCCACCTGGATCTAGAACAAAACAAGACAGGACATGACTCTTTCTCTAAGTTGCAGTCATTGAATCTACTACCAAGAAGGAATGAGTGACATACCTTTATATTGCTTCCTTAGGTCTCTGTTGTTCCTACTTCACTCCGGTTCTCTTGTGAAATCAGGTCCAAGACAACACAAGCCAACCAAAGTGAAGATAACAAAGTATATTCAATGTCAACCTATGCATATGATCAAGGAGTTATGCAATAAAATAAGAGTGATTTTATACGAAAGGGACACGCCATTGTATTATATTAAATGAAAGTAGAAGATACAACCATATCACCTTGATGTCACAAGATTCCTTTCAGTGATTCTCGGTTCCAACACACACACTTTCTCTACACTTGCATGAAGAAGATAAAGTACAACTTGATAGACAAATAGAGTCTTCAAGATTCAATAAAAATAGAGTTCTTCACACAATTCTTTCATCAATTCTCCATTCAATCTTGCTTAACCTCTTCCTTGAGAAACATTTCATTGTATAGGAGAAAGAGAGATGGTTAAAGGGATGAGGATGATCCCACTAAATTTCAGAAGTCAGTAGGATGCCAACCATGCAAATTCCACCTCATTTTCTAGAAGATTCCCTTATAGAACCTTCGTAACCTCTTTTCTTTTCCAAGCTTTGAAACAGGTTCACACCTTACCTATAGAGAAGACCGTGAACAGTTCACACTCCAAGTATAGGGTTACCTGCGAGAATGAAGGATTTTCGCACCCTATAACATAGTCAGCTTGCAATCTCATCTTAAAAATATTCTTTTTAAAAGAAGACAACAATCACTTTTCTCAAGAAAAAGGTCTTCATGAGAGCCTGGACACATACCTTGTAGAGACATCACTAGAGTGACCAAAATAATGTGTAACAGAATGCCCCCCAAAGTATGAGGCTGGAACTCTTGACAACCGAAATACTTTGTAAAATGCATGTGTGTGTCAGAAACAAGGAGCGCACGTAATCGAAAACCTGTAAACAACCAAGCATCTGCAGAATATAATACCGGTTCTGAGGTAGGAATTCCTATGCTCAGATCACAAATGAATGAAATCATAAACGTATTCCATGTCCTCCAATCATGCACCATGGATCCATGTCGTCAAAATGCTACATAGCCACCAGGAATACACTGTGGATCTATGTTAGAAGACTTGAATTAAGACATAGCCACGTGACATACAAAGTGGATCTATGTGTCGATACAAATCATACATATTCCATCGTAGCCTGGGTCAAAAAGATGAGATCCAAGGTCTTCAATCCTCTCACCTGAAAGTATGAATCTAGCCATGTGATTACATGTGTTGAAGTCGAACATGGTAGAAACCACTTGATTACCGGTCATTGATGAAAACCGTTAACAAGTACGAGCGAAATCATCATTGATGTCAATGACTCCCAAGGTACAGAAGTATAATCCGAGCTAATGTGAAGGAATGAGTTGAAGTCGAACACTCGGTGGAATATCTCGATCAGGGATCAATGATGTAAAACCCATGTCAAAAGAAAAGAAACATTCCATTAAGGCATGTAGGTTCCAAGGTACTAAATGATTTCTAAGTCTTATTCTCGGATAATGAGTTGGAGTCGATGGAAAAAGACTCGTAAGAGGAGGGCCTTGATGTATCCCCCATCAATGACATGAAATAAGTAACATATTTTGAGGGTGAATCAAAGTATGAATATGAGTTGAAATGGACACAGGGAAGGCCGACATAGTAAG
>SNQJ01S0285526.1:8712-19707 GCA_010110895.2 Picea sitchensis
CCTTCTATAGATATTTGGGGAGATCACCTCCCAAGATTTGCAGAAAAGAAAGGAGATAATCCTTCAGATCATCTCATCATATTTCATCAATGCATGATTCAGCTGGATATAAATCATGAGGATGTGCTCATGAAGATGTTTGTCTTCTCATTAGAAGGAGATACTCACGAATGGTATCGATCTTTACCACCTTCTAGCATATCTTCTTTAAAAAAGTTTCATACAGTATTCCATCATCGATGTCAAAGGTTTTTTTCTCGGGAAATTCTTCTTAAGGGTTTTTGTGAAGAATTTCATGCACATATTCAAAATGTTAATTCTTCTAATTGTGAACATGAAATTCTCTCTGTTATTGTTGTTCAAGAGGAAGATCCTCAAGATAGAGTTGATGTGAATATTGATGATTGTGTGACCGAAGATTCTCGAGATTATTCTTCTTATGTACCTACTACTTTAAACAAAAATGAAAAGGATTATAGGGTAGGGGAAGAAGAAGTTGAATTTTCAGCTAAAAGTCCCTTTAAAGAATGCTGTGAAAAATTTAAAAAGCATGTTCAGCAAGAAGCAGTTGATTCTTCTATTTGCAATGATGAAAGTTATGTTGTTAAGGAAAATCCCATTATCCCTTTTGAAAAATTGAAAAGTGAAGAGAAAATTGACAAGATAGCAAGTGATAGTTTCAGATATGCAGAAGATGTTGAGGGCAGCTCACAGTTTCAATATTTGCAAGAACTAAAAGTTTGCAATAGATTCAAAGAGAGTGATGGTGAAGAAGAGTAGAAAGGTTCAGATCAGAATTTCAGTTTTTATCTTCCTCCAATAGAGATCAAGCATTCTATATTCAGCATTGAAGAAGAGCAGCTGCAACACAGTCAATTGGAGCAACATCTCGAAGAGGTATTGTTTTATGATTTTGAAGACCCTATTGCTGACTTTTTAGATTCTATCAACAACATGGATGTTAAGATATTTGTGTCAGTAGGAGATTATATTTATCATATGCTCAAACCTCTTTTTTGCATGATATGGCTTTCATTACTTTTTGGGTCAAGATCTAGCATGATGCCTGTAAATCAGTTTCTGACATGGCTGCATTGGAAGTATACTTTTACTTGATCAATATACTTCCAGTGGTTAGTGTAGGAGTAGGCAGAGAAATAAGCTAGCCATACGAGCAATAAGATCTTTTTCAGTTGTTGATCTCATAAATAAGCAGGAGATTGCATGCAAGTTACAAGGGGATCAGTTATAAAGACTAGATGACTCCATGCCCAATGCTAAAGGTGACTGGAACTACTAGGTTCTTGGAAACCTCGCAGGGAGGTCTCCATCCCAGTTGGAGCCAGATGTTATCTCCCAAAATAGCACGACTAGGTTTTCAAATTTTATGCGATAGAATGAGTCAAAAAATTTGTTTCTAAATTTTTTAGAATACATTTGTTGGTCTATTTCTGGAATGTAAAGTTGAAAAAAATCGTTCCTTTGGGTCTTCTCTTTAAAATTTTTATAAAATGCTTTCAATAGCTAACGTGCGTTTTAAAAGTGATAGTTAGCTGGTGAAAGTGGTGAGTTTCAATAGCCAAGGAGCATTTCTCACGGGTTGTGCACTGGTGAAAGTGAGAATCACGTGCCCTTGTTGACATTCGTGGATCAGTGATATGCATGGAAAGGACGTTTGGAGGGTTTTTTTAATCCAGTGCAACATCACAAGGTGCTCATCACCAGTCTCCAGTTTTACTTTGCCACAACATTGACCAGCTGGCATCTTCTGATCACATTATGTTCTCTGCATAAAGTTTTGGGCTATGTCCTGATGAGCGCACTGACTCCTTGGTTGTTCCATTAGTTTATCCTCGAATGTTTGTAATTCATAACTTGACACTAAGAGATATGGTTAATAATGTGTTACCATCATCACTCCCACTTTCTAGTGAACAACTAGATAGTACTGGAGTCTTTCTTTTGGAAAATGGGAAAGATGTTTTCATATATGCAGGAAAGACTGTGAGTGCTGATGTTCTGCAACAACTTTTTGGAGTGCAATCAGTGGATGACATTTCTGACCAGTTTCTGTTGCAGGAATATGGGAATGACCTTTCAAGAAAATTAATGAAATTAGGCGTCAAAGGTGTTCATACACTTGTCCACCTTGCAATTGGATGCAGAGCACTTCACACCGTATCATTAAATATATGTTCACTCAGTGATGAATCTATTGCTACATTCATTAGTGCTTCAGGGAATTGCTTATCTGATCTTTCTCTCAACAATGTATAAGAGGTTGCAAATCATACTATCCTTGCCCATGTGAGCAATACCCATGAGACTTTGTTAATATGAAAGATGAAAACACCGAAGATCAAGTGAGATGGTTTCTTAGGATTCTGCACAGATCTGGAATGACTACAAGAACAGATGTTGTGATTGTGTTTCCATGGAATCCTATTCCTATACAGATATTGAGGTCAATTGACGAAGAAAACAGGAGCTTCATGAAGCCGTTTACCACTATAATCAGGGAGGCTTCTGCGCAACAAACAATGTTAAGAGGCATCGTGAATATGAGTCACGTGGACAAGTTCAAGCAGCTCTTATCTTCTTCTAGGATTGTCATTAATAAGGGTGGATGGAAATTTTATGGGAAAGCGTTTCAGTTAGTTTGTACATTTGATATGAACATCATCACAAATCAATGAATATTCAATCAGATGTCACAAACCCATAGATCATCCCTGTATTTGGTCACTCTGATCATGATTTGCCTATCGACGTATATTTCATAATATTTTGCAGGGATACAACTCTTTTTTGTTCAAGTGTGTAAATGTGGAGTGAGGATCAGGGATGATATACAAAATGCCCATTACTATTGGTTCATGAAGCAGTATGGTAAATCTTATGGCGGTTTCCCTAGACGATTTCAAAGTTCTCCTTAAAATGGAATTTCTAAATCAGGCCAAGATGATACACGTTCCTTTTATTGGGTTGTGCTACTTGTTGAGTCCTGTTGTTTCTAATATTGTAATTTGAAGAGCATGCTTCTCTCGGATAGATATATCTTGGTGTCGCAACTTGATAGATGACGCTTTAGAACTGTTGGCAGATTCCTCTTCTCTTCTATGGGAGCTTATATTGTTTGGTTTAACCTAGGTTACAGATAAGTTCCTTGAAGGCCGTTCAAATGCTCTTTTGAAATTTATTGGAGTGAATTTCCAACTCCTTCAGTGAAAAGACATTATTCTTTCAAGAGTAAAGAGTCAGTAATCTTTTGCAAGATGTACAACAATGCCAACTATTATAAAGAACATTGCAGAGTTTTTGCAACAGGTTACCTCTGGGAAGGATCATTACTACTTTGCATAGATTCACAAGTCTACATACATTGGCTGCATTTGTAAAGAAATCAGTTGGAAAATGCTATATCAAAGATACTTCTTTGAATGCGAAGCTGTTTGCTTTGTCTCAAGGATGTGGTGGAAAAGAAGAAGGCCTTCGGTTGTTAGCATGCTCTACTGAAACTGGCCCTGACCCTGACCTTGTTGCATATTAGCTAGGTTCTGCCCTTCATTTTGAATTTATTGCTGATGAATCTGTTCAAAAGGGAGATTCTAAAGTGGAACTGTTAAGAGACCTAGGGCTGTAAGTTATTCATATACCTGATTTGAGTATGCACTCAGAAATCGATATCCAGCTTTTGAAGCATTCAGTAAATGAATACAAGGTCCCTGTTGGCCTTAGATTTTCTTTACTAAACAAGGTTACGCTTTGCAAGAGCCTTTTTACACCTAGACACCCAATGGCACTAGGCGCAGGGGCAATTTTCTAACAGAGTATTCAAGGATGATAGTTGGAAAGGGATTCATCACAGGAAGAGATCAATCCCATATTTCAAGGAGCTAAGTCATTATTTTAATGATCTTTTAGCAAGTCGATTAGCATGAAATCAAGCAGTCAAAGAAAATAGCAAATGTAAAGGTGGCCAATTGGTTCCAGATTTTATGTAACCAGTTAAGGATTCAATCCCTTTTTTTTAATCATAGCTTTCTAGAAGGAGGAGTAAATGCACATGTGGCAATAAGTCAAGAGATACAGGTAGCACCTTGAAGACACCTCAGGCACATTTGGCAGAGAACAAATTTTCTGTAGATATCAAGGGTATCTAAGTGGCAATCAAGAGTATCTCTATTTTGAGGCATCCTTTTAAGAGACAGCTAGCAACATCTTTGTCACTCAAGATTTCAAAGACAGTTCGAGATCTTTATCATCTAGATTTTCCAGATTTCAAAATAGCCTTGACTCCATCTTTCCAGCATTCGAGATTTTCAAGATAGTGTTGTCAAGACTTCTTTTTAGTTTTGTTTGCACAAGTGTCGATGATTGTAACTGCTTTCTAATTTTAGAAAGAATAAGGTTGACTCGAGCCTTTAGAGGATAAAGAGTATCTTTTCCTATATAAACAGGTGTAAAACAAAGTTAAAGGGGTTCAGTTTGGAATACAGAAATGATATATTGTAAACAAACCCATAGATGCTAATACTAAATCACAGGTTTCTCTCTCTTTTGATGTCAGTTTTTCCACCTTTCTGTACTTTTATTGAGTTGTCTAGCCTTGAATGACTGTTATCTCATTGTTTGGCTCATAACTTGGTAAACAGTTTCTTTATTTTTTATTAGACCCTACATGGTGTACTGGTTTATAATTAATTTGTTCTTCACCCACTTAAAATTATCTACTGATTATCAATCTTTGAGAGCACTGGTTCATTTGATTACCATCTTGAATGTCTGAATACCATATTTGAATTGAGTTATCCCATTGATCCATTTGCACAAAATACAAACACATTTTTACTTGAAGTTACCAAGCACCTTTGGTCTACAACCACAAAGGGTTTATTGGAGTGATAACAGTACTTACAATGGAAAACAAGGAGCAAATGACTATACCCTACTCTAATGGATTATAAAAAATCAATCGATCTATGAAGATTAAGACAAGCATAGACAAGTACATGTAAACACATAGTAGAAGGAAATAGGCCAAGTATATTAATAAGAACTTCAAAAGGAAACTTGCAACCTTCAAATGATGTTACAACAACCTCTCCAAGTTCTCCTTGTCCAACCCTTTCTCGAAAGATCCACCATCAAAATAACAATGCTTTGTTGATTTTTTCCTCCTTTTTTCTTCCATAATCAAATGTTTGATACCTAAAAGCTTCTCCTTTTCACCCTTGGAAAGGCCTCCTTTTATAGGCTTGGGAGGCTCAACCACCATGATTAGATTTGGGTATTAGTTGAGGATATGACTCCTTTAGGTTAGGATATGATCCTAGGATAATTCCATAAGATAGAATTTGATCCAAACCAACCTCATATCCAAGAGTTGTCCCTTAGAAAGAGGTAGGATTATCCAAATTTTCCTCTAACCAAAACAAATTCTCCCCTCTAGTTAGAGACGGATCGTTGATCCTAGATCAACTCTCCCTAAATAAGGTAAAGGGGGTGTTGATCAATGGGGTAGCACTCCCCCAACATGGCCAGGGAGTGCTACCCTTCAAAAATGCCCCAAAAATGGTCGACTTTTAATGTAAAAAGTGTGTTTTTGGCCTTGAAATGATGGGTTTCTTCCTCCAATATGACTTAGGGATCATGGAAAATGTTCTTTGATGGTTTCAAGGGGTTAAAACACATATAAAAGTGCATGCGACACTTATTAATGTACATATGGAACTTGGCGATACTTGCGACATTTACCAAGGTGCATATGACACTTTTACAACACTTGCAACACTTAGGGTGAGGTACTTAAATGTGGCAATTTGATGTGTAATAGAATGCCCCCTAAAGTGTGAGGCCAGAGGAGAAACTGATGGCCAAAACACTTTACAATTCTTCAACACAAGGGTGTCGAGTTGGAGAACCTGACAAAAGCTGCAAACAACCATCAAACAATATTAATATATGTTCCATTTCCAAGGAAGGAATACCTATTTTCAGAATACGAGATGACTCAAAGCACGGTCGCTAACCAATACACCGTGGATCCATGAAAAACACTGACTAAGGATATGGCCACTAGAGATACAATGTGGATCCATACTTCCATGACATTAACTGATCGTAGCCACAAAAAATACACAGTAGAGCTATGAGATGATAAAACATAGCCAAAGACCAATACAATGTGGATCTATGTGACATTATATATATCAGCATGCTCAAATGATCTCCTTCACAACTTGGGAAAAGCAGATAACAGAGTGAACACTCAACTAAGGGTCTTTGTCCCAATCTTGATGTGGTACAAATATAGCCATGTGAATAGATGATTTTATGTCGAACATGGTAGAAACCACTTGATTACCGATCATTGAGGTAAACCCTTAACAAGTGCGAGGGAAATCACCAATGATTTCAATGACTCCCAAGGTCTCCTAGTACATTCCAGTGAATGTGAATAAATGATTTGAGGTCAAACATTCGTGGAATCATCCAATCAAAGGTCAATGATGTAAACCTACTGTCGAAAGCGAGGAGGTCTGCCATTGAGCCATGTAGGTCCCAAGGTACTAATTGGTTTCTAATTCTAATTCTCGGATGATGTGTTGAAGTTGATACGAAAAGACTCATCAAAGGAGGTGTAACGACCCTGCTTAAATAGATGTATATGATTATTAATTATAATTAATTTAACAATATAACTATCCTAAAAGATTAGCTAAACCATAATCATTTCTTAAAATAACATTAACTAATTAATTATTATTAATTAGTTATTCATCATTGTCAACGATTAATTTAAGTATTAATTAACTCATTAATTAATAAGGTAAATAAATAAAAGGAGGATAATAAATTATATTATTAAATTAAGTTACGTACCCAATAAGGGATAACATATTAACTACAAGGGATAAGATATTAAATAAAGGGGGATAGGGGCATTAGCAGGAAAGTTCAGAAGGTAAGAAATGAGTTAGGTAGGGAGTAAATGGCCAGTGTTGAAGGAGGGGATAAGGAGAGGAGGTTGTGAGGAGGGGCATTCTGGGGAGGTTTGGGGATGGATTTTGGGAGGCCTTGAGGGGAGTGCAGTGGAATTTTGGGGGTGGGATTATATGAAGCCTGTAGGGGTTCTTGGAGGTTTAGCAGACATGAAGTAGGGATATCCTTATGATATCCACGGAGCTAGGGAGTTACCTAGTTAGCAGGGAGGAACAATTTTGAGCAGTGTTTTGCAGAAGCGGTCAAAGGGAGGCAAGTGAATGACTATGGAGGATTTTAGCATCAGGTTCAGGTATTATTATTTCAAATTATGCATTGTTTTAATCTCTTATAAAATTTTATTATAATTGATAAATTTGTAGGCGAATGTGCTAAATTATAGAAATTATAGAAATTTCTTGAATTTTCTTGTTATAATTGTAAATTAAATGGTTGTTTATTTGGTGGCCCCTACATTTTGGTATCGAGCCATTTGTTTGTCGGGCTGAGGCCAAGCTCTATCCGACTCTAACTCTGAGCCAAACCCACTAATATTTATTATATGCACAGAGATCAATATATAATTAAAAAGAAAAAGGCATATAAATAGGCATATAAAAAGACATTTATTTAAGCTTAGGTAAAAACATAAGTACTTACACATTTAAGGTCTCTTTAAAATTGATGATGCATGCTAGTCAAATAAAAAAAAAACATAAATACTTACACATTTAAGGTCTCTTTAAAATTGATGATGCATGCTAGTCAAAGTTATATTTGGTTACTATCTAAAGAGCAGCCTTGTGATCTAGTTATTTGATGCCAAATCTCATGCTAAGAAAATCATTGTGGTAATGATATAATGATGTGTTCTGCTCATTAGCATTTTTGTCTACATATAAGTGCCGGTTGCATGTTTGAGATTTTTCCTTTGCAATATCCTATGCTTGGTTACTTTCATGGTTACAGACATTGTCAATGATACACATTCACTACACATATAGCTAAGCAAGTCTTTCAAGGTATGGAATTGAGCAAGGTGCCACCACCTTGACTTATTATGTTGCGTATGCTGCTGGATAAAATAATGAAACAGGTGAATGTGCCTATGCCTTTGTTTCTAAAAAAAAAAAAAAAGTAAATTGAATCTGTGTTTAGAAATGGGCAGGCAAAAGATAGAAATGTGAATGCAGAAAGGAGGATAGAGATGGACTAAATGGAACTAACTGATATCAAAGACTAAATGGAACTAACAAACTGAGCCCTACTAAACCTTATCTCTGCTATATCCTAGATGAGATATATTCGCCTTTGCCTGTAATGAGTTTGTATTTAAGCAATTTACCAGACGTGTGGGAAAATTCATTAAAAACACCGTAAAAGTGGGGTTTTAAGGAATTTAACGAGCTCAAACCCTACTAAACCTAAAACGTAGACATTTTACATCACTCATAAAAATAACTTCCCAAATAACACAAAAATACAACCTCTGTCCAAACTGATGAGAAAATCCAGAATTCAAATCAATCCGGAATTCATAGCAAACTGATTTAAAGAAAGCAAATAACAGTTTAGGGTTTCAGATGAAAATTTCTGCCCTGAACTAAAAATGAAATCTTCAAGTGTGAGAAAGCTTGGGCATGTTAAAGACTGAATGATTTACTCACCTCTCTGGGTGGAGGCTGTGAGAAGGATAAATTAACTTTGGACTGGATGGAGAACTTGAGATCATTGGTATCAATTGTAGGTTTGCTGGCGTGTTCAGAATAGAGTTGGGCATCATAAAGGACATCAGAGAGGAGGTCGACTACCTTTCAGGATCGTTTTCACTATCTTAACCGAGAGCTAATCCACACAAAATCAAGCATCAAATACAATCGCCATGTTCCAAGACAAGGAGGAACCTACTAAGTTCACTACGCACAACACAAATTAAGCACAACACAAATTAAGCCAAGACCAAGTGCAAACGAGCACTGAGTCTCAAAGAGGAGGGGCTTACATGGAATTTGTACACAACGCACTCAACACAATTTTCGATCAAAACTCCAAATCACCAATGGGGGAGTCCACGGGGGCGTAAGCTGTGGGATTCCTTTTCTTTCAGGGATTTGACGGAGCCATCATAGTCAGGCACGCCTAAAGAAATATGGTGGCAGTGTGGCAGAAGTTCCAGATCCTTCTTGACATCAGGGCCTGCGCTGTGTGGGCTTCAGGTATATTTGAGTATGTGCACGAACAACTTCAATGGCATATTGCAAAGTTGCAATTGGATATGATCAATCGGCAGCTATAGCTGCCACTTCACTCATGGCCTGGGTTGTATTCCTTGTATCCATGGAAATCATATTTTCACCCAATACCTACTTTAACACACCCATAGGAGCAGAATACTCATACAACAATGCGTTAGTCCTACTGTGGCAAAGAGCCAAGATAAGACCCGGCGTGAGCAGCCTAAGAACTTAAAAAAAAAAAAAAAAATTGAGGAAATTATGCCAAGATCTAAAAGCATTCATTCAATCAGACGATTCAGACTTACTAGGAGCCCTAAGCCAAAAGATAACTTTGGACAATGGGTTCTGGGCGATTTTCCTCAACAATGAACGATTTCCCTCCGTCAATCTCCTCAACTGACCAGTTGAGCCACACACTCGCAATTTTCATCGTGATGGAGATATGGTTCCCAACCGTCCTTCAGAAAATAACAGCTGCAAACCTACGATTCCAAAAAAATTGGAGTCTTATGAAGGCGTCTAATCAATGCCAAAGCAAAATGAACCGCGGCTTAAGGAGGGGTGTGAAGGTCGTATGGTCAAAATGCCTGCAACAACCAGGGGAACGAGAGTGGGACAGATCAAAGTGGAGAGGCGTCAGAGGTAGGACACATTTAGGGTTTGGTGAGACAGGCGTAGGATTATTCTGAAGGAAGTGGGCACGTGGGCCTCATGCGAGGACCCACTGCCAGACTCTAGTTTTTTTTATTTCATTTATTATTTAATTTTTTTTTCTTTCCTGATTTTATGTGTAACTTAGGTTACATATTAATGTTTGGTTTTAATAATTTGTTTAAAAGTATTAATAGGCCCTTTTAATAATTAAATTATCGTTTTTTATATATATATTAATTTTTAGTTTTAATAATTTATTTAATAGTAATAATATGCTTGCGTAAAAATTTTAAATTTAAAAAAAAAATAGATATAATTATGAGTTTTAATTTAAATAATTTAATAATATAGGGCTATGTATAAATTTAAATGGAATCCGTGGGATTTGAACCCCGAACCTCCCCACCGGTCAAAGTCTTGGCAAAGGCCGTCCAACCGGCGCACCACACTGTATTACTTTTACAAATAATTTCACATATAAATACTTTAATTGTCATACCCAAGACCTCCCACCAAGCAAAGCGTCTTAAGAAGAACACTAACGCAAAAAGGTACATAGTGCTGGTGAACGCCAAAATGGGGCTGGCAGTTGGGGATAATTGTTTAGATGTCGCGGTTTAATCCTATTTAATCATTAAACGTGGTAGTTATATAACCTTACAGCATTTTTTTTTATGTGATTAGGTAAATGTTAAAAGTAAACATGTTAACAGATGCCTTGATAAATGAAATAAAGTTATGAACAATAAATCGGACCCATTGATTTTGGAGGACGACTAAGAATATGCCAGCATCTTCAATGCGTAGCCATCAGATAAGGGTTTAAGGTTAAGTAAGATTAAAAGATCATTGATTGTGCCCATTTTCAATAGGTGTACGCCTTTTGGCGTAAATTAATAAACATAAGGCCGGAAATTACTTTAATCAAGTTGTAAGAGAAAAGTTAAAAGGGCTTAGACTAGGACAAGCGGGAAGGAGGCGGTGTATGCATTAGGAGAGTAAGCATAGGAAGTGGCGAGTAAGGCGCAAGGCTAGCATAGCTACAAGGAAAGGGAACCAATAGTCCTTTTTCGTAGGGGCGAAGAAATCAAGCTTAGATGCTTAATCCTAACCCTAACCT
>SNQJ01S0285528.1:0-10995 GCA_010110895.2 Picea sitchensis
ATGTAGATGGATTCTTTCTTCCATTTTTACATACAAATTTATCATGCTTAACATAATCAAAAGCAACTGAATGATAAGCGGAATTATACCTTGAACATTCACCTTTATCGCCTCTTTGAAGAGGTGAATCTGAAGAGTTACAAGCTCTCATTTGAAGACCAACAATAGTGTTCTTTTCCTCATCACTGTCACAACTCTTCTGTTTCATACATTTTCATTCATCTTGAACACAAGCCTTGCATGCTTGAGGGATTGAACTTTAAACAAAAGTTCTTGAACTTTCACCTTTATAGCCTTCTTGAAGAGGTGAACTTGAAACAAAATTTGTTCTTGGAACTTTTTCCCTTGTCTCCTCAACTTTGGAATTTGCTCCATCTCTTCGTTCATATCCAAGATCACATTACTTGGGTCTCTCTTCAACAACAATAGGCTCAACAATGCCTTGTGCATGCTTTCCTAACCCTTTACCTTCATAGCCCATTTTTAACAATAACTTGGACCCTATTCCTCTTGTGTGATTTTCAAAGAAACCAAAACATTCATCTTGAGAGGAATTTGAAGATAAACTAACATTACATACCTTATGTTCATGCATGTACCTGGTAAGGGTTTCCTTTGCCTCATGGAGTTGAGTCTCCATCTCATGTAACTTTTCAAGAAGCTGGTCTTTCTCCTTCTTCATGGCCATCAACTGCTCTTCAAGGGAAATGCTCTCTTTTCTATCTTCCGACATCTCTTTCACCACATCTCTCATGGTTAGTAATTCCTTCAACATCTCTTTGTCAAAGAACTTAGATAATGAATATGTATGAGAACTATCAATGTTTGAATCTTCCTCCATCCTTGCAAGATATCAAACTTCAACACAAAACTTGCACAAATACCAACATATAAATCTCAAGCTATCAATGCCAAATTCATGAGCAAAACAAACTATGCTCTGATACCACCTGATCTGAAAATAGAAGGTTGACTTGTTATGCTATGCAAGCACCCTCTACTTCATTAAAATGAACTTTACAGGACCTTTCTCCATGTATTAAAATATGCAAGATGAATTATGTGTTAAATTCATGCTTCTTTTAAATGGTAATGTGTGAGCTCTTTGCAAGATTAAATATGTTGTTTTCATAAATACAACAGCAAAAATAACTTGCAGCAAATAATAACCAGCAAACACTCACTACAAGAACAACATGATAAAGGAGTTCACCCCTCTCTGGGCTACATCTCCTTGAGCCTCCATCAATAGACTTGGCTCTCTGGGATTAATTTGTCAAAAATTATTTTACAAGATGATGCTCAACTCCAATGGAAATTTTGACTATACCATTGGGTTCATAATACATAAAAACCCCAAAAATGACTAATAGAACTCTGAAAACGGATCATGGCTCATCCGGGCATGACCTCTTCTACATGTGGCCTTAAGCTTCCCTGAGCTTATCTTTGGCAAAAAACACCTGTAAAAGTCATCAAATGGATCTAAAACCTATCCCAAAGTGTTCAGATCATAATAATTAGTCAAAAATTATTTTTCAATCACAAAAAATAAACATAGGCTGATCTGAGCATGACCTCAAACAATGAGGGCTTCAAGCTCCCTACAGCTTCCTGAAACTTCAATGGTTAAAAACCTGCAAAAGAAGTCTTCAAATGTCTTTGAAAATAGTGCCAATGGATTCAAAACATCCAAAAACCCCTAGCTGGGCTTTTACGGCACCTCATTTGGCCAAAAAATGAAGAAGATAGGCCTCCTACCATTCTCTTCCTTCAAGCTTGTTGTCTCTGGTTCGCCAAAACACACCTCTGGGCGTTCTAACCAAGAACACGCTCCAAATTCATGCTAAAACCTAGAACATGCGCACAACTTCATAACCGTGCAAACTGTAGGATGGTTAGGGCGCGCCCAGCCCCTAACCGCCAAGACCACGGTCACAAGGTCACCATGTGACCATGCGCAAAATAAGAAAAGGGCTCCATTTACATTGGTGAATAAAACAATGACAAGTGGCAGGTCATTTTGTACAACCGTTGAAACCAACCCAACTCCCCGCACGCTCCGTGGCAAGGTCATATGTAATGGGTTATGTGACCGGGGGCTTAACCATTTGAAATACATAAACCCACGCGTGTTCTTAACTGTGGTCATATGATTTAAGTGTATGTGACTGGGTGCATGCCAAACTCCATATCCGCGCACTGGTGGTCATATGATTTAAATGTATTACAACCGCGGGCTGGGGCTAAGCCCCAGCCCGACCCCCCGCCATATTAAACTTTAATCAAATTCAAATATAATAAAACTCATATGTTATATAAGAACCACCGCATGGCGCGCCAGTTGGGTGGCCATTGCCAAAGCGCTCGATCTATGGTGGAGGTCCAGGGTTCAATTCCAGTGGACTCAATAAAATTTTGAAAAAAAAACCAATACAACAGTGCCACGCGGCAGCCCGTGACTGGTCCATGTGGCACCACACCATTTGTTCAATAAATGCCACGTGTTGCATTGCGATTCGACCACCTCTGCCAATCTGAAACTTCCATGTCATCAGATGCCATGTCAGTGTACGAACATACGGTCTCTGCCACGTCAGCATCCGTACGGAATGTACGGACTGCACAGTCAGCGTCCTTTTTTTTTACCTATTTGGTGATTCGAATAGTTTGCGATATCTCTCTCATCCGACGCTTTTTTGAACCCAAATGAGTTGCATTGGGTTCATGACGACGAGGGCTACACACTCGTTTGTTTTGAGGTAATTCCGAGAACGTTGATTTTTGAACTAAATTTTGACCCCTGGTCCAGATTTTGATCACTGGAAGAAGACCTAGCTGTCTTTGTTACAAATCTATGAACCATGAAGTGTTGGATTTCCCTAAAATGATTGCTAAGCTTGAAGGAATGAATCTGAACCAGGAAAACCCTAAGGTAGTTCCAAAAATAGCATAATACTAGAAAGAATTAGAGAAAGTATTGTTACAGATGAAAGAAACCCTGAATGACCACCGACATATCAGCTTATCAGATATCTTCAAAGAAAAAAAAATGCATCGAAGCAAGAATAGGAGACTTCGACATTGACTATGTTATGGATGAAGAGACATATGTGAATATCATGACAGAGAGAACTTGGGAAGCTATAGGGAGGCCTGCTATGATTCCTTCATTAGGAGGAGTAGGATTATTCAGAGGAAAACTGGTAAACCTATGTGGAAGGCTCACTTGGATACCTACGAATGCCAATGGAACTTCGATAGAAGAATATTTTGAGATTATTAAATTTATTGAAGACAATGCCCCATTTACCATGTTACTAGGAAAACCTTGGATTGATAGAGATCAAGCTAGACGAAAGGAAGAAGAAGAAGTTTTGGAGCAGAAGAAATAAGAGTTAAAAGATTTCACGACTAGAAGGATCACACACTTGATTGAAGAATAGGAGAACAGATCGAAGCTACTTCACACTAGAGATCCAGATGTCGAAGTTGCAAAAATACTAGAGGATCCATAGAAGATTGAAGTACCTATCCTAGATAAAGAAGAGGTATTATCCCTGAGTCCTAGGAAAGAATCTCAACAGCACGCAGTGACTATGTCAAATGAAGATAAGAATCAAAATGGAAAAAGACATACCGAGACGAAGCTCATTGGAAAGAAGGCTAGAAAGCTAAGTAAGAAGAGGGCTAAGATTGAAAAGTTACAGAAAGTTCTAGAGGGAACTTCACAGGAGGAAAATTTGCAAAATTGGAGCATCGTCGGGATGTCAGAACAACGACACATGGAACTTCGCCATGGCGAAGAAATATAGTCATTGGGGACATTATAACCATTCGACTGTCATCATGAAGGGGTATAAAGGCAATTAAGGCTTGACACTAGACCATTGGACCATGCCATAACAGACCGAACAAAGTTAATGAAGGCTTCCTACCCATTGCAAGAGACCTGTTGCTGAGTTACCTATTTATCCCGTTGCACCACGCACCTAGAACACTTTTGCTAACCAAGAGTTTGAGCCCACAGACTAAGTGAATTGTATACAGTGATCATTGCACTCTTGCTATTTATTCTAGTGTAGTGTCTAAGCTAATTTGACCCTGATCTAATTAATCTTGATCACGTATGTCTATGGAACTCAATGCAGTTGAATAATCAGTGACAAAAGTACTCCTTGGCCCGATGACTGAAAGAGTCATGTCAGAGAGAGTATTATCCCTAGGTGTACAAGCATCATCCATGAGAGGGCTTCCATCCTCTCCGTCAACGGCCCGAGCCGGACCATCCTGAGCATAGGGATGATCTCACAAATGCTAAGTTGATTCCAAGAATATAAACCACCTATCTACCACCTCTGAGTGGCGTAATAAATTGAGATAGTGTGCCCAGAGACTTTGGGTATGCCTTGGTCACTACGTACCTCCCAAAGGGGATACGCACAGTTCACTTAGACCAAGAAAAGATTGCAGTGTTGAAGTTTAGTGACTTCAACCTCAGAGACAGGAAGGTCTACAACATGCTCGCCCCACATAAGTACCTAACCAGAACAAAGGGAAAGAATTTGAAGATCGTCGCTCAGTCATAGACTATGAACCTCGTGCAGTCTACATTGCTCAACCTCATGAAGATTCCTCACTTGGGAAGAAACCAAGAGGTGAATGCATGTGTCAAGTTGTTGCTGTCCTATTACCATGGCGGATACTTGTGGTTAAATCGTTGTATCACAGTGGATCCAACGTTGATCAATTGGATCACAGGGCTAAGTATGCAAGGCCCTAACCCACATGATTTATATCCAAAAAAAACCATGGATCGCGCTCTAGCTCAAAGGATCAAGGACACCTACGACGATGTCGAGAAGGGCACACAAGGATACAAGGTAGCTTCTATCCAGAGTGATGCATTGTTCCTCTCCTGTCAATTGATCGTAGGAAAGTTAGTACACAAGAACCGACCCACCCAAATCACCAGTTTTGTAGTTGACCTCACAAGGAAGTGCGCGGAGGGCCTACAAATGAATTGGGCACAGTACCTGGTGAACCAATTTGAAATTTATTACAGAGAACCCTAGGATCAAGGGTACAAATTTCATTTCAGCTAGTTATTGGTCTTGATCGCTTTCATTTCCTGGAAGATGCCGGAAGGTGTGACCTTCCCGGACATTGAGCCCTTTGAACCATTGGCTGCGAAGTTCAACACACTATGGTATTCAAGTGACATGAATAAACAGGGCATTCCAATGTTGTATTTCATGCCTACTACAACTAGTTGAAGGTAGCCATACATTCTGAGCCTCTCATAACTTCGAATACGTTACACAGGTTCCGACCTTTGATGAAGTTCAATTCTAATAGGCATTTCATTTATATCACAATGCGCACCGATGGACATAAGCAACAAATATAGTCCTACTACAGGATGACATAGGAGGACTTGGAGGAGATAACCAAGGAATGGTCGGCAGACCTCCTTATTCGAGCAGACCCTACGGAGATATCCGACATAGACAGTCCAGAAACAATGCATGATACACCTAGACCTAGCAAGATAAAGAAGATTGAAGAATCCCAAGATGTAAGTAGTACCTTAGCAAAGACTGCTTCCATATCACCAGAGAGAGGGGGTGATGACGAAGAGATAAATGGCACAAAGACCGAAAAAAAGAAAGGTGAAGTAACACCACCTAGAGAAGAAACCGATCCACTGAAGAAGAGGAGGGTTTCTCCCCTGAAACCTTCTTCCCAGAAGAAATCGCGAACCACTGTGACCAAGATGAAGACCGTGCTTACTACAGATGACTTTGATTTCATCGTAGTAGCCCTGAATGATGCTTCGCTAGAGATAGAAGAAAAACAAGAGACGAAGCAGAAGGAGATGCACAATTGAATTGAGGTTGAGCTCTAAGGGCTACAATAAGCACTACAGTCCAACCACGTAGTCTCCATTGTGCCTCTTCCATTAGGAACACCAGAACTGGGAGATGAGCCAGCTCAACTCCACCGAATGGATGATATAGTCGAAGCTTGCCTTCGATGAGCCCAAGAGGAAAAAACGCAAGCCACCCAGGATTTGACACAAGTACAAGGAGTACTTGTCAAACAACACAGTGCTGCAGAATGGCAAGGAACAACACAGTGCTGCAGAAAAATCACAGCTGCAGCAAGGCAAGGAACAATTGCTAGAAGAGCAACTTGTAGTAAATGAAGCATTCAACAGAGCACTTCGCTCTGTGAAATTCATATAAATAAGGGAAGAGGACCAAGTCACAAAACAAGTAGAACAACTAACAGAAGTGATCCAGCAGCTCCAGTAGCGCATAGAATATTTAGAGCTACACACTATGCCCAAGACCTCACATGACGTAAGGGACCAACAAGAAGCAACTTCCCATAGAACAATTGACAAACTAAAATATCTTGCCCCGGAATGCAAACAGTTGAGTAACCGCAACACCCAAACATATGAGAACCTCACCGAGAATCCATAATTACAAGCACTGGAGTTGCAGCTCAAGAAATAAAAGTAGCACGCAGACACACTACAGGCACAGCTGAAGGCCCTGTTGGTTGTAGAAACAATGAAGCAGTCTCAAGAGAAGCGCATTGCCCAACAATAGATCCATACGATTCAAAGAAAAGTTATGGAAGTCACTCAACGGCTCCAACTAGTACAAGATAAGGCATGTCAATTGTTCATAGAGATTGAGATTCGAGGAGTAGAGATAGAACAGGTTGTCACCATAGCAGAACAATGCCTAGAAGGGCCAGTGAATGACACAGTAATCCAGGAGTTCACTGAGCAAGAGGTCGTAGCATGCCATTAGGTTGAACTAGCTTGAGCCAAGCTCGAGGCGTTTGAGGCAGAACTAGTCAGACGAGAGTGAATCGGGACGAGACATAGGTGAGTGTTGGGGGCCTGTTGGCCCTTGACCAAGTTTTGGGAGATCCTTGGTCAAGTTTGACCTATTTTGGGACTGCGACAGCCTGTCGAAGGAAGAGCGTAAGACGAAGCATAGATCGCGGGATCTTGGCCCCTTTTTGGGTCCTTTTTGGGTTTTGGGGATTATGTAATGGGATTGGGATGTTGGCCCATGGGTTTACCCATGCTTAGGCCTATTTTGTAATATATAAATAGATGTCTAGGAAATGTAAGGAAGAGCATATATGTGATGTTAGGCCGCTAGTCAGATGTAAATGTATGTTAAGTTGAGGTAGAGTCTGTAAGTGCTTTGTGCATGAATGTAAGAGATTTGCAGAGCTAAGTGCAAGTGGTTGTAACAGACGGTGAGAGGCTTTGTGTTGTAACGTAAGGAACGAGGATCTAGCGAGCTTCGCAGATCTTCTGTCCTATGCAGAGAAGGATTTAGAGGCTCTATGCATGTAACCTATTAAGAAGCTAATAAAGAAGAAGAGTTGGTGGACATAGCCCCAAGGTGGGGTGAACCATGTAAATACTATGTTACTCTACTCTGTGTGATGTTCTGATGCACTTATATGTTATTTTCTAAGTGCTTCGAGATGATTAGATAAATTTTCTTATGCTTATTGCTAATGATATGTGAGAATGTTAGATCTGATCTGTATGAATATGTTTAGTGCTTGATCTACTAGATTTGATCTTTTTACCTATGCTAAGTTCTTAGATACATTAGATCAGTGTGAATGTTGCGAAGCTCTGTTTTATCAGTGAAGTAGATATTGATTTCATATTGAGGAACTATTGGTGCTAAGTGCTCTATTAAGTATCATAATCACATATATGTGTCCCAGCTAAGGTTGCAGACACCTGAGTCTCGCAACCACCGCTGCCTCTACCTCGGGTGAGATTTCATCTGCTTCACGGATATTGCCGAAAGGGCCGGTAGTTAAGGTTTTGTTTGTGCGTTGTTGTAGCATTGAACCCTGGGTCTGCCCCTGTGCTAACAGGATATAAATACTTCCACCTATATCTACCATCCTTACCATCCTAATATGTTTTCTCTAATATTATCTTGACCCCCACCATCATATATATATGATGGTGGGGGTGGGGGGTAATATTAGAGAAATGGACTTCTTTGAAAATCCATCAAAATATAAAGAGAAGGACTACTACTGCAACCACCAAAAATGAAACTCATGAATGTGTTTCTTGATCTACCAAGAGGAAGGAGATTTTGAACATGGAGAAGCAAAGAATGTGCACCACGACCCAACTTGAATTTTCAAGCCCAAATCTCTTTAGTATTATCCAAGGCTTGATATTTATCATAAATAATGAGTTGTAAATGCTCAGAAAGAAGATTTTTCTCTTTAAAGGTTGATTTCTCTGGCTTAGTCTGCTCGTTATTGAATATCTTTTCATTTTTGGCCAATGAAATCTTCCAACAAAAAAACTTTGAAAGAGCTTACCATATTCTTTTAAATAATTTTGTGTTTTTTAAAAATCTAAGATATTACTTGCTCCAATTCAAAAACCTATAGTTAATGAAAAAATGATAGATTGATAGATTGTTTCTTCAACCTGGGCACACAATACACATTTTGAAGGGCCCATCACTCATTTTTTCTTCAATTTTTCCATAAGAATCTTCCCTTGAACCAAAATCCAATAGAATATATTAAGCAAGGGTAGGTTGTTGTTGTTCCAAATATACTTCCGCAACATTGATCGTTGAGGTAGTTGAGTGGCATCAATATGTGATATATGTACCCATCTTTGACTATCTATGGGGATTCACCCCATCCTCAACAATCTTTGATGGTCTAGGGGGTGCATCCAGTGAGGGATTAAATAAGTGATAGAACCAAAGACTTCAACTCTTTTGGAGGCGATCCAAAATTCTATCCAACCCAACACTCTATATTTTCTTCCCAATCTGAAATATCATAAAGGGTAATGCATGCTTTCCATCCAATTTTTAAGAGGGGCCAAGTCTATCCTACTAGACAAATCTTCCTTCCCGTAAATGTTGTCATTCCAAATTTTTAATTGTCTCCCATTACCTGGTATCCAAGTAACTTTGGATTGTATTAATGGGATTTTTGCCTTGAGTAGTTTCAAGATAGGGGATCCTTTTTTCATTTTTAGTGATTTTTCAACACATCTAGCTCTTTATCCTCTAAAATACTTTTTCCATGGCACCTTTTTCTACCACTCCAACTTTCCTGTGATCATTCTCCATAGAATATTTCTCCCCATGGATATGTTCATCATTGTTAGGTTTTTAATTCCCAATCTCCCTCTATCCTTTGGGTTTATAATAGTCTTCCAATTAATTAAATGGCATTTTTTAGTGTTTGTTTTTCCCACTTGTTAAAGAAACTACTTAATGTTGATAGAAATTTCATTCATTATCCCAATAGGTGCTAAAAACATCGAACATTAATAAAATGACAATGATGATAACATTGATTTGATTAACACAACTCGTCCCATTGTATTTAATTGCTATGACCCCCATTGTTCAAATTTATTTTTGAATTTGTCCAATATGATAGACTAGGATTGAGGAGAGGATCGTCTAATAGACATGGGAATCCCAAGATACCTAAAGGAAAACTAGTTTTTTGCCAAAGAAAATTGAATAAGACTTGAAATGGAGTGTAACGCTAGATAACTGACATTCCATCCAAAAAATTGGCATTTTCTTTGGTTGATTGCATCGTATAATTAAATCGAGTGGCAACAGTTAAAGAAGCCCCACCTAATAAGAGGGTATCATCCACGAAATGAGAATGATTGATTCTTTTTATCCTCAAACATTTTGAATCCCTGGGAAATTCCCAATATCCTATTAAGTATTGTCCACGAAATGAGAATGATTGATTATTTTTATCCTCGAACATTTTGAATCCCTAGGAGATTCCCAATAGCCCTCTCTAATTTAATGTTATGACTTAAGGACTCTACCATAATAATGTAGAGGAAGGGAGAAAGAGGATAGCCTTCCCTTAATCCTCTATTGCATTGAAAGAAGGAGGCAGGCCTTCCAATAACTAAAGGAGTGATCCAAGGAGACCCGATGCAAGAATCTACCCATGAGATGAAGGATGAGCTAAATCCAAACTTGCCCATTACCTTGAAAGAAAATAATGTCTAACTCGATCAAAGACTTAGCCATATCCAGTTTGATAATTATTCCTTTTTTCCTTTCCACTAGACTTGAATGTATGGCTTCCTGCACCAACACAATGTTGTTAATAATTTTCCTATTTTGCATAATCCCTCATTGATTTTTAGAAATAATTTCCGACATGAATATTTTGAACCATTTAGCAGTGATATTGGTCATGATTTTATATGAATAATTATGAAGAAAAATGGGCCTGAATTTGGCAAAGGACTATGAGTTTATTTATTTAAGAATTAAATCCAAGAAGGATGGTTTTGTGCTCCCCCCTCCCCCAATTTACAAGAGCGTTGAGGATAGAGAAGCATTCTATTTAGATTGTACTTGATAAGTGTTAAGAACCAAACATCAATATAGCATAGAAAAACCTCAGGAAAAGTACTCAACGCCTTGAAAAAGAGATAATTTCAGATAATAAGCCTCTTCGAGGGGGAAACCTCCTTTTACCCCACTTAAGTGTTCAAGTACAAGATGATTCAAAATGAAAATGTCTCCTTGGTATATATAGCAGACTAGGAGGTATAATTACAACTAATGGCCTAAAGATGAAATAAATAAAATAACATTACTAATATAATATGCCCCAATTAAGGGGTAATGAGCCAATATTAGGGCTTAACATTCCCCTCCCCTTGAGACAAGTGTTGTCTGCAACGATTGAGTAACTCTGGATGCTTCTGTATAAAAGACTCATCTTCCAAAGTGGAATCTTCAGCCGATAGTTTCCTCCATTTAATGAGATACTATGAAATGGATCTATTCCTCAGCTGGAAAATTCTTGTGTCAGTGATGGCTTCAGCCTCCAATATGATTTTTCCTTCCTCATCAAGTTCTGGAAATATAGTTTGAACTGGGATCTTTTCACCTATAACCTTCTTTA
>SNQJ01S0285529.1:7198-18192 GCA_010110895.2 Picea sitchensis
CCCTTATCACTCATGTGTCCCAGTCTATGATGCCACAGTGTTGTATCCACTCCTGTAGAAGTGAAAGATATAGAAGAGTCAGTATTACCAGTACATAAATACAATGTACCTACCTTCTCTCCTTTTGCTATCACCAATGATCCTTTGTTGACATTCCACGTCTTATCTGTAAATATGGATATACAACCTTCACTTGCCAACTACCCTGTTGAAATTAGATTTTTCCTTAAATCAGGAACATGTCTTACCTCTTTCTACAACCATTGGTTTCCATTGTGTTGCTTTATTTTTACCTTTCTCATTCCAACAATTTTGCATGGTGCATCATCACCCAAATGAACCTATCCAAAATCACCTTGAACATAATATAGAAAATGTTTCCTATGGGTTGTGGCATGAAATGAAGCCCCTAAATCTACTACCCAAGACTCAGAAATATTATCTACAGAAAGAATCAAAACATCTTGTAACACATCACCTGTTACATTTTCTTCTTGATTTCTCTCATGTTATCTATCTCTTTGTTTCTTTGGAGCTCTGCAGTCTTTCTTCAGATGTCTTTTCTTACCACAATTCTAGCACTCTATCTTTCCAATTCTATATTTGGATCTTCCCTTCCTAGAATTCCCATGGTTCCCTGAGCCCTTTCCTCTATCCTTTTGTCTTCCCCTGTTCTCCATGTTCAACTCATTACATGATGTCTCACTTGTTCTTTTCCGTTGCCTTTCCTCACTAAGGATAACACCAATAACATCATCAAATTTTAAAGTATTTGAACCAGAGACAAAGTTACTTACAGCCATGACCAAGTCATTCTAGCTTTCTGGCAATGAGCACAAGATTAGAAGATCCATAACCTCATCATCAAAGTACACTTTTATAGAAATTAGTTGATTAGTAACCGTATTAAATTCATTTAAATGATCTGCAACATACTCACCTTCTGACATCTTCATATTAAATAATCTCTTCATTAGAAATACCTTATTGGACGTCGAGGGTTTTTCATACAGTTTAGCCAATGAATCCATCAGATCCTTCGTTGTATTTTCTTTCAAAATATTGAAAGCCAACGATGCTTCCAAGCTCAGTTGTATCATTCCTAGAGACTTTCTGTCAAGAATCTCCCATTCTTCATCCTTCATGGCCATCGGCTTCTTTGCTACTATGCCCAATGGTAGGAATAGATCCTTCTGATATAAATAATCTTCCATCTGCATCTTCCATAACTGGTAGTTTTGTCCATTAAATTTCTTGACCCTAAACTTTTCATATTCTAACATTGCTCCCACTCGAACCAGAAACCCTATTTTCCTGTGAGTTACCTTTCACTCTGATACCAGTTGTTAGCAAAACAGGACCGTGGAGCGATAAAATAAAACAAATGCAGAAACAAAACACAAAAGATACACACTAAAATAGAGACACGAATTTACGTGGTTCACCCAGTGTGGGCTACGTCCACCAGAGAAATTGCCAGGTCCTTCCTTTATTATTATCCAGCAAATGAAGGGATACAACCTACATCAAAACCCATTGTAACTTCCTCTTATTTATCTCACAGTCTCCTCTCTCATAATACAATACTCACCATAATGCATAGTCGCAATACATTTTCCTCATAACAGAGGGTTGCCTTCTAGGGAAAAAAACCCTAACATAATTTCTACTGTTAGATCTATGACCTTATAATGAACAGCCCAGATTTACAATGAAATTACAATATAAATTTACAAGGCAATTTTTCCTTTGGGGGCTTTGCCACTGAACCCCCACCAGGGGCCCGCTTTCCCCTGAACCCCCCAGCCAGGGGGATAGCCCCCTCAAACCCCGCAGAGGGGGTAGCCCCCCTCTTCACTCCTCCGCGTGGAAGCGTGTACATACTTATGGGGTGTAAAGTCTTCATGGGGTATAAACACAGCTGAAAAACACAAGACCTCTGAATCAGGAAGATAATCAAGCTCCACAACCAACACCCGGTCAAGTGAGGGTTATAGGTCATGAAGTCAATGCCCCATTTCTCAAAAGGTCCAATAGAAACTACAGGGTGTAAGGGAGTGGGATGCGATCTTATCTTGTTGTTGTACGTTTTGCAAGCGTGGCATTTTTGGATGGTAATAATGCAGTCTTTAAATAAAGAAGGCCAAAAATACCCTGCTCGTAAGATCTTCTGGGAAGTAGCATACCCAGACATATGACCACCACATGCTCCGGAATGGTAGTCATTCAAAGCTTTCTCGGCCTCATCATAAGTGAGACAGCGTCAAAAAACGGAGTCAATGCCACGGCAATAAAGAGTGTTACCGAGGATGATGTACTATCGAGCTTGATAGAGTATACGACGATGGTCAGTGCTAGACAAATCGGGATGGAAATTTTGATTCTGGAGATAGAGAATGATATCCCCATACCAAAGGTTATCGAAACTGATCAGAAAAAGGGATTCATCGGGTAGAGAATCCTCTTCTACATTTTTTGTCTCAGTGTAGGGAAGGTCACATATAAGTTTGGAAAACACCAAGGATTTCTTAGACTTAGCGCATTCGAATTCTAAGTGAAACTCATGGAGAATCACTATCCATTTGGAGTATTTTCCCCCTAGCAATTGGTGTGTAAGAATGTATTGCATAGGGTTGCAATCAAAAATCACAGTGGTCTTGCGTAATAGAATGTAGTGACGGAAACGTTGGATAGCTTGTACATCCGCCAAGGCCAGCTTTTCAACATGTAAATACTTGGCTTTGGTGGTTGTGAGACTCCGACTCAAGTAATAAATAACATGTTCATCGTGTAAATCATCTTCTTGGACCAAAACCATAGCAATGGTAGAGTCCAAAGCAGCGAGATAATGGAAATAATCTCGACTATAATCGGGAGGGAAAAGTAGTGGCGTACGGGTTAAGATTAATTTCAAAGCTTCAAAGGATTTGTTTTTAGTGGTGTCCCGTACAAACTCGGAACCTTTCTTAAGTAGTTGAGTAAATCCAAGTGTTAACTCAGCGTAATTTGGGATAAAACGATGAAGAAAGTTTTCCTTCCCTTGCAAACTTTGTAGCTAGTGAAGTGAGGAAGGAGGAGGCAGATTAAGAATCACCTCGACCTTCAAAGGATCTACCCTAATCCCTTGACACGACACAATAAATCCTAGGAGATGGCCAGACTCCACACAAAAGAAACATTTATGTGGGTTTAAGCATATGTGGTAGAACCGACAATAGAGGAAAATGGCTCGGAGGTGTGTCAGATGGTCACCCCGATGCATGGAATGCGTAGGAAGGTCATCTAGATACGGTTGTACAATGTGTTTAATATCGTGAAAGGCATAAGACATAGCATGTTGAAATGTCGCACTAGCATTCTTCAAACCGAAGGGTAGTTTCCGGTAGGGAAAGGTGCCCCAAGGACAAATGAAAGCGGTTTTATGTTGATCCACAGGTAAAATATTGATTTGATTATATCCAGAGAAACTGTCATTAAAGAGAAGATTTATTTTCCGACGCAATCGTCAACAATCTAGTCAACAAAGGGGGTAGGAAAGTTGTCTTTAGGACAAGCTTTGTTGATATCCCTATAATCAACACAGACCACAGATCGTACCTTGTTTCCTATTAACCGGAACTAGATTGGATACCCAATCAGTCAAAGCCACGGGATAAATAAAGCCATATTTAAGAATTTTTTCGACTTCAAGCTTGATAGCAGCTGCTTTACGGGGATGGACCGGGCGCAGTCTCTGTTGAACGAGTTTAGCATCTGGGTAGGTCTTAATTTCGTGTACGACAATATCGGGGTTGATACCTGGCATCTCTTCATAGCTCCACGCGAAGATGTCACGAAATTCTTGAAAAAGTAATTTATATGTGACAACCTCATCGTTGGAATAGGAAGCTCTGATGTGGACATTTTCGACAATTCCAGTTTTAATACATATGTCGAGGGGGATAGTGGGTGAAATGTTACTTAAGTTCCCTTCATATAACACATCCTATGTGGATTCAGGAACCAAATAAATAACGACAACAGTCGACGGAGTTGAGATCCATTGGTAGCTATCGATGGTGTGTTGTTCGAGGAAGAGAATGGAATGATGGTGCCCATCATCCCAAGGGGTATCTTCCATCGACATAACTGACATAATCATCTTGTCTGTGGGAAAAATAGCGTGGAATGGGTCAATAGATGAATCATCGAGAGAAGGAGTAGAAGATTCCATCGATTGAATGGCTTGGTAAGTAGATTCAACTGGACTTAAAGGCATCTGGTTGTCATAGCGAAGATAATCACCGGATTCGAGTACTATCCACGGGTCTGAAGACGCGGGATTTTCGCGGACAGAGGTAGAAATCATGTTTATTTAGGCAACCAAAGGAGGTGGAACGTTGGGTGGTGGGATCAGGAAAGTACCCATCAAGTTCGAATCTTTTAGTAGACCCACGCCGACATTCTCATACCCAAGGGGTGTCTTGGAAATGAAGGGTAAGTTGCTAGTACACGCATCAGAGTTAAAGAAGGCAAGTTGGTCGACCGTAACTATATTTCCTTGGTGTGGAAAATGTATGACATGGAAAAGAGTGGACACAACTGCACGCATAGAATGGCCAAGTAAAAGGTTGTAATCGAGAGGTGTGTCAAAGACCTCAACTTCTACATTGACCGATTTGCCTTATAACGTGATGGGCAATGAGGGGAGGAAACCATAGGGTTTAAATCCAGAGCCATTAAAGGCTTTGAGTGTGTTTTGTGATTCAGTTAAGGGAGGAGAGCCAATGGCTTTCCAACAAGCGATGGACATGACACATGTCGAGGCACCCTCATTGATAATTGTTCTACAAATGTTCTTGTCAGTGAAAACAACTTGTATTTTAAATGCTAGCTGAGGGGGTAACCTTGGAATGTGATATTCCAAGTCAAAAATTATTAAATTTTTATCCGTAGGGTCAATTCCACCAATAGATTTCAATAGTGCCTTCCGTTGAGTAGGAAAACTCTGGAGGACTTCGAGGGATGACATCGCAGATGGTGCTTGGACCAAATCCTCTACAATACTGTAGTTATGGGCAGCACGTGCATGAGGATTGAAAGTAGACTTTCGAACAACACCCTTTGGGGGAGGGCGAAGAAATGTATCTAGGCTTGGTCGTTTGAAATGAAGAGGATTGTTGGTAGGTGGAGCCGAGGGAGATTGTTGAACTGACGAAGGTGGTATTTCGTCAACTTTCTCCTTAGAGGAAGAATAATCTTTGGCTCGAGTGGTAAGTGTAATGTCATTCTTATTTGAATCACCATTACACATCATTACATAGGAAGTAGTGGATGGGGAGGGTTGGTCATGAATGACCAATTGGGCCTACTGTTGAGAAGGGAAGGGTTGCGACAAAATAGCCGGTGTAGGAGGTTTCGGGGTCCCTTGTATGAACTTAGTAACCTCGGCATGTCTGGGGAAATCCTTAGTGTAGTGATCATCACCACAGATAAGACAAGGGTATCGTGGTTTGTGCTTATCCTTATCGTCAGAAAGTTGTGTTTTTGTCTTCTTAGATTGCGGATTATTTTTATCCTCCTTATTCTTACCCTTTCCTTTTTTGGATTTATTCTTTCCGGCAGGGGTAGATTGAACAGAGTTCACCTCATAAGTCTTATTGACAGGAGGAGTAGGAGACGGAGCATGTTGAACATTAGAAGCAACAGACTTGGGGTTGGTGGGAGAGGCTTGTGCAGAGTGAGGTTGAGCGTGGAAAGTGCCAATCACACCATCAACTACATGAGAAGAAGTAGGAGTAGTTGAGGTAGCGGAGGTAGAAGGATGAGGTGCATTGGGGAGAAAATTGTAAAGAGTACCCATTTGTGAGTAAACAAGGTCAAGGTATTGAGCACAAATGATTGTTTATTCTTTTGTGACCACTCCACCCATGGCGATGTCACGCGCAATGTCATTCATGAATGATTTTGTGAACCACACTGCTACTAATTGATCAGGAAGTTCAAGTTTGATTAGGCGTCATCTCCGTCTCCACTCATGAATGTGATCAAGGATATGAGTGGCTTTGGTTTTCTTGAAAGAACTCAAAATCTCGATTCTCGTTTCGTAACAGATTGGTAACTAGTAGTGGGTGAGGAAATCCATGGATAGGGTGTTGAAGTTGGTGAAGAAGCCTCATGGTAATTCTATATACCACTTTGCAGTCGAACCCTTAAGAGTTCGTTGGAAGAGTCGTAGTCATATGGAGTTTTCCATTAAAGAGTTGGATGAGCACCAAAGGTGAAAAGTCATGACATGGTTTTTGGGATCCTCTCCCGATTTACCATCAAATTTTGGAATTTTGGATGGTAGTTTGGCTGGTATAACAGGCCAGTGGGGAGAGTGATGGATAGGGTCATTCAAGATCCTATAAAAAATAGGATTCTTCCATTAAAGAGTTGGATGAGCACCAAAGGTGAAAAGTCATGACATGGTTTTTGGGATCCTCTCCCGATTTACCATCAAATTTTGGAATTTCGGATGGTAGTTTGGTCGGTATAACAGGCCAGTGGGGAGAGTGATGGATAGGGTCATTCAAGATCCTAGACAAAACAAGTAGATCCAAAGTGGCCAAGAAGGGTAACTATCTATTCACATGAGGGTACTGGTGACTTTGGGGAGGAAGTCCCATTGGTATACCAATAGGACCGTAAGCAGTTTGCATGTGATGCGAAGATCCTGGCAGATTCGATTGTGGGTATGGAGGCAGGTAGCCCATGGGGTTGTACTGATTAGGGATGTTCCCTTGGTAAGGGACACTAGATTGCACATTCAAACTCCAAATGGGATTGGAAGTCCCGGGGTAGGGTTGTCCTATACTAGGGGGCATAAAAGATTTGACTTGGGGCTACTACCCCCCAGTCGATTGAACATTACCCTGGGTAAGAAAATTCCAATACTGGGCCAAAGTTGCTGGTATGTTTTGTCCATAAGGTGAGGTAGGTGGGGGTTGTCCCCCAACCGAAAATTGTGTCCCAATGTGGGTTTGGCTCCTGGGTGGGGGTTGGCCCCTATGGTTAAAGTGTCCACTAACAGGAATCTGATAATTAGGTGTGAAATACTGAGTGATGCCATTGGGGTCGATTCCTCCAATGAAAGGTGGATAATACCCTCTGGAGGGGGGTTGGGGAAGTGTCGGAATAAAAACAGCAACAGGATTGTGCCCAGAAGGAGAAAAAACTCCAGATGCTCCAGATGGAACCTAAGTAGGGATAGGGATAGAAGCATTTAACGCATGATATCTGGGGGGAAGTGACGACGTAATACTAGGTGAAAGTGGTGTGCCAATGGGGGCTTGGCTAGCCACCGCATTCCCGATGGGAATAGTCATAGTTTTTGGGACCATCATAGAATGGGCCATCTGAAGGGGGATGGTCGAGTTGGGATCCACTGACTGTGTGTCGGAACCACTGAATAGATAGGTAGTTGTAATGGGAGAATGATCGATATCAGATGTTTTGGGTAGCTTGGGTTCAACAAATATATCGGCACTTGTCTCGATGCCGAAGAGGTCCTGTCGTGATATGTGAGCAGAAAAAAAGGGATCTTGAGCTTCAGGGCCTATGAATGGTCCGATTGGTATTCCATAAGTTTCAACAATAATATCTCCGAAAGAATTTACCCGAAGAATACGTCTCTCAGAACTGTGAGGGATTCGAAAAGACTCTAGAGAATTAGTGACTCGGAATTGTTCTAGAGACTCAGTTCTTTCCACTCATGGAGTGACAGTGTCTTGTACCTCACTCTTTTGACGAGAGCCCTCCAGTGGGTTGGTAGGCAAGGGTTGAGAACCTCCCAGATCTTCTGGGGGTAGTCCTTGCATTCTACGTGAGTGGCGTGGAGGGTCAATGTTAGCGAAGTTGAAAATCTTACAAAATAAACTCTACAGCCAACTAAGAAAACAAACAACACTCACCAATTAAATCTAGGAATTAGACCAAGCAAACAAAACCTTCTTATTTCGAGATCACTAGTTGGGGATGAAATCCAACGTCGCGAGACCGAGACAAGAAGCTGTTGGGCTAGAACGGAAAAGTTACGTTGACGACCTGCTTATCGAACTTACACCCTGGTGCAATCTCCCACACATAATCGTGGGTATACCCTCCAAGGAGCCCGAGTGAGTCTGGACAACATCAATTCCAGGTACCATGAAGACTTTCCCCTCCACGGTCACCTTGTGTAAGATACTAAGAATATAGGCTACTAAAGTTACCACAAACAACAGTGATGCCTGGGGAAACAATCGTCAGTCCGATCTACACACAAGGGMAGGGTATCTAGCCCGAAATAAACTTGAGAGGCTTCCACTCATCATTGTGGGTACGCCTTCAAGTGACCCCCATAATACATGCAATCTCTACACTGAGACTAACAAAGCAGGGTGAGTAACTCTGCCAATCTCAGTGTGACCTCAGGTTTGACCCTTGTGTGAGAAGGGCTTCCCAGGACAAAATGTTTCAAATGGAATTCAACACTCCCTATCACAAGATGCTATTGTGTTTTTTGTGCTTTGGAGAGTGTGTCTCACTGCCTATTCCAAATCTCTAGCCTAGATAATGTTGGTGTAAAAGATCCTTAGAAAATAAAAGTTACTAATTGATTTTTAAATTTCGCAATGTTTTTAAGAGGTTGTTATTGCTCAAAAAGGAGACGGGAATGGAACCAATGTTGTGTATGACCTTGACCCAAAGATGTGAAAATAGGAATGAATGATGCAAACTTTTCATTCAATGAACTCTATCTACAGCAGGGAGAAGGTATTTCCGAAATATCGTATGCTACGAAATAACTTTCTTTTTCTCAAATGAACACAAACACAAACAACCACATACAATGAAGTTTTTTTTCAATTTTTCTCTTCTTTTGGATGCAAATTTTTTTCTTGTATATCATTACTTATACGAATAAATGATATCAAATTCTTCCTTTCTAAGACAAGACAAGGGGCATGACCAAGAAAGGACAAGTAATGACCAAGAAAAAATACACTCAACAAAAACCCAAGTCAAACTTTGAATGGAGATAAAAATAAAAAATTCACAAGGAAGTATCTCTCCAAATCCAAACAAAGAAAAGACTTCTCAATCATCAAACAATCTAGAAATATGTAATCAAACCAAAACTCCAAATCCAATCTAAGAATTTCAATCGAGCAAGAACTAAGACATAAGTTCAGAGATTATATCCTTGTCGATAGAAATCAAAAAATGGAAATTAGAAAAATATGAAAAGAGAGGTATTTGATCTCCGAAACCAATCAACAACAAGTTAAACAACTAGAAAAAGTCAAGAACTGGCATTAAAAACCCTCTCCCAGTTGACTAAAAATAAATTGGGCAACAAGCAGAGGCTAAAACCCAACTCAAAAAAAATTCAAACGTCGTCGCAAGCTGGCAGTATAACACAGTGTAGAAATTAAGAGTTTTCGCAGGCCAAGAATAGGTAGGGTGTGGAAACGCAACGCTGAAACAAACCACCAGGGTGCGTAAATAATAGGTTTTCGTAGGCTATCTATAGGGTGCAGTGCGGAAGTGTTTTAAAAAAATTAGAATTCTGAGAAAAGGAAAAAGATTCTAAATGTATTTTTAAACCTAGAGAGTCTAAATGGATCTCCCACAGACTCAGAGATTGATTTCTAGTAGAAAGAATAGGTTAAGAGAAAATGGAAAACAAAAAACCACAATCAAGTTGTTCTCCCCAGTGGAGTCACCAATTTTGTTATAAGATAAATTGGTAGGCGTGGACACTAACTAATCTCCCTAGATCCACCTGGATCTAGAACAAAACAGGACATGACATAACGCTTTCCCTATATTACAATCATTGATCTAATTATCAAAGAGAGGATCAATGACTTACTTTTGAGTTCGCTTCCTTATATCTTTGTTGTTCCTGCTTTGCTCCGGTGTTCTTATGAGATCGGACCTGTCACAACATAAACCAACCAAAGTGAAAGTGATAACATAGATTCAACAGTAGTCTAAACATGTGATCAGGGAGTCATGTAATAAAATAAGAATAATTTTATGGGAAAGAGGCATGTCGATATATGATATTAAATAAAAGTGGAAGATACAACCAAACCGCCTTGATGTCGCAAGTTCCTTTTTGGTGATCCTTTGTCCCAACACACATATGCAATTGCTCCAGAATTTGTATGAAGATAATCTCCAAAATCTTGATGACCAAAATCAAACCTCAATCATTCACTGATATAATACTCTTCACACAATCTCCAATCTATTCTTCCAGCAATATTTTGCTCAACTTTTCTTAACTGTGCTTAACCTTTTCCATGAGAAGTCCATTATTACATAGGAGAAGATGAAGTGGTTAAAGAGATGAGGATGATCCCACCATATTAGAGAAGTCAGTAGGATCGTAACCATATGGACGCCACCTCATTTTCCAGAAGATTCCACTTCTAGAAGCTTCTTTAAACCTCTTTCCTCTTTTGGCTTTTAGACGCCACCGCATCCTGTGGAAGTCCCACGGGCCAGCTATAGAGAAGCCTACGGAAATCATTGATTTGTGCACTATACATTATAGACACCCTGCGGCATCCTTCTAAAAGATGGTTTTGCAGAAGAGGAAAGTAATCAATTTTCTCAGGGAAGAGATAATTTTGGAATCCTGAACACATCCATGTGAGGTCATCATCATAGTGACCAAAATAATGTGTAACATTGGAGCTTCCCTCAGGTTGTATCCTAAGAAACTAGGGGGTTGGAGTCTCCTTCCAGTTGCAGCTGGAAAACAAAGGAAGTTGGCACTTCCAATGGATGTAATTCTTCAAAACATATAAGAAAAAACATTTTGTGGTTTTCTCCCGATTTGGGTTTCCACGTAAAACACTGGTGTACTTTGTATGTGTGTGATTATTTATTTCTTACTGCTCATTATTGGATAATAATTCTACATTGATATAACATTTGAAGAAAAAGGATTATAATTACACTATTACTGATTCACC
>SNQJ01S0285530.1:0-10994 GCA_010110895.2 Picea sitchensis
GCCTCTAAGTCTTACAAACACCGGATTGACAATCAATTGCACTCTAATTTACATTAGTAGGTTGGAGCCTAACAGAGAGCTTCCTTATAGAAGAGGATAACAGATGGTCAATATCTCTTGCTCCTAGTTGCGCTAGTGCTTCTCCTAATGCAATAGATGATGCATCGACATGCACATGAAATTCCTTACTCCAATATGGAAAAACCAGAATAGGCGCAGTAACCATTTTTTGTTTCAGTGTGTCAAAGCTCTGTTGGCATTCTTATGTCCAGTGAAAATGACAATATTTATTCAAAATCTTCTCCATGGGTGTTGTTATCTATGCATAGTCCTTAATGAACTTTCTGTAGTATCCAGTATGTCCCAGCGCAGTGCACAGTTGTATAACTGAAGTAGGAGGGGGTAGATCAACAATAATGGTAATCTTGGACGAATCTACCAGCAACCCCTGCTTACACACAATATGGCATAGAAACACTCCAAAGGGTGAAAAGAAGATGCACTTCTTCAGGTTTAGGGAAATCTAACATTTCCTCCACTTATCCAACATTAGTCTTAAACATTCAATATGATTTTGCAATAAACTAAAAACAGTCCAATCATCAAAACATGCTTCGAGAAATTTATGTAGAAACTCCTTGAATGCTTCAACCACCACCCTGGAAAATATGGCTGGTGCATTCTTCAATCCAAAAGGAATCACTGTGTATTGGTAGGATGCCCATTCAGTTGAAAATGTGGTCTTATGGCAGTCTTCTTTGGCAATCCTGATCTGGTGATAACTTGAAAATCTGTCTGTGAAGGAGTAAACTTCCTGTCCTCCCACATTATCTAAAACTTCGTCAGTAAGCGATGTAGGTAATGGATAATGTAAACATGAATCATTCAATTTACTCAAGTCTACACAAATTTGGATCTCTCCTATCTTCTTGTCTTGAACCACCATAGGGATAATCCATTCTGACTCTTCAACAGGTTCTATGATTCCTGTTTCCAACATTCTGTCTAAATCAATATTGACTTTCTTCTTATATTTCGGATTCAGTTTGTAGGGTCTCTGTTTGATTGGCCTTGCATCTAGTTTCAAGGGAATATTTATTTCTCCCATGGGCCCTTTAATGCCCTTCATGTTAGTGAACTTGGTTGGAAACAAGTCCTGATATTCATGCAGTAATTTTGTGATCTTATCAATAGTGGCATCATCCCAGTAATCTCCATAGGGAGGTTAGGTGCGTTCTCAAATACTTTATGTCTTACAACCTGTAAATATTGATCTACCATAGGGTACTGACTTTCAAATGAAAATGTAGCTACAAAATTCTGAGTCATACCTCACCAATCCGCAGTGGTGGGGCACAATTCCGCTTGAAGATACCAGTTGATAGGGGTTGTGTCCAAAGTGTTAATGAATTTATGCACCCACTTCTCTTGAGGAATGTTGCTTCAGGATTCCTCACAACTTCGCACATGGTTCTTCAGACAACTTTGACCTATGTATCTAACTTCACACCCTTCTCCTTGGTCTGAAAAGCACACTATCATCAAAGTGCGACATTGCACCCACTCTGTGATGTTCTTCTTATGTGTTCCCCACCATCTCGTAGGTGTTTCTTTCAAGGCCTCATCCAGTGCCAACAGTCTTTGTTGCACTGGTACAATTTCTTCAAATTGCATTAAGAATGTTTCTAAATGATTTAAACCATCAAATGTGGGAAAATTAGTGACTTCTGTGCCGATCCAACGAACCTCCTTGGTCAATATTGCACATCTTCATGCATAAAATTCATACATTTTGTTCTGCCAGTTATCTAGTGATTCTTCCGAATCTGATGAACATGCGTTTTCACTTCGCCAACTGAAATTCCCATCTGCTATAGGATTAATGTAATCCTGTTGTCATGCTGTCAACTTGTAAATATTTTCTATCTCATATGTGCAGTCTTCTTCTCTAATGGGTTATGTGTATCTTCGACCTTCATCAAGATCAAGAGGTGAAATGAACCTAACGCCATCACCTTCAAATGCCATTCTTATTTTATTTAAGTCAACCACAGTAGAATTATTGAAAGCCCAATCAATTCCTAACATCCCAGGATAAGGACAACTATCATCAACTATCTCAATTACTTCGAAGTCTACAAACATTCTTACCCCGTCGATGTCCACATGGACATGTTCCAACCTTTCGAAGGGGATTACTGCCTGCTAATTAGCCATCCTGAGTATGATAGGGGAATAAATCAACTTAGGTTTTCCCAGCAATGCCCAAGTCTGCTTTGTCATAACATTGACTTCTGACCCTAAGTCGAGGACCACATAATCTATATCATAATCTCCAATCTGAGCATTCAGGTGTAGTTCCTTATTTGTCCTTCTCTTTTTGGATATTTGATGTACTGCTCTATTCAGTAAGGGATCTACCTTCCCTAGCTCATACTGTCTAATCAAATTTTGTAGTTCTTGTACATATTTTTCATCCTTTATCAAATTAATGCAAGTGCATAAGAATTCCATAAGCTTGCTTACCTCTTTTCTTGCTTCGGGCAAAGCAGATTGATCAAATTCCAAAGGCATTCCACATTCTCTTACTTCAGGTTGTGTCTTTGATGAAGAAGCCCGATCTCTTCCGAATTCTTTTCTTGCCTCTTCAAATGTTTGTTTCTCTTCCTTAGATCAAACTCTTGCGTATTTTCTGTAGTTCCTATGACCCTTGATTCCTTTGTGGTCTTCCTTGGGGTCACTCTATTTTTTCCTGTAGCAGCACCTCCTCTAGTGATAACAACAACTCTGGGATCCACTCCGTGAGGTTCTACTAAGATTAATTGTACTTGCTGGTTTCCTCCTCATCTCTCTTGAAGCTTGGCTAACAACGCGAGACAATCTTCCATGACATGTTCAAATGAGTTGCAGTAACTGCAAGTGGTACAAGGGTTCTGACAGTCCCTTGCCAAGTGTCTTGGCTGTGCGCAATTATAACAAATGATTTGACCTCGACCTCGATCCATGCCTCCTCCTCTGAATCCACCGCAAGGGTTGAAGTTTCCTCTTCCTGGGGAATTAAACTGCATAGTATTTCCCTCTTGTTTCATCTCTCCTTGAATCCTATATGTATCCCTTGACCTTTCATGCAAGAGATCATAATCTCTACAATCTTTCTCATCATGCCCCACAAATTTACATAATGTGTAGTGAATATTTGTAGGTGTATGAACATATTTTTGCATGTAATAACATTCTCCAGGGCAATGTCTATTTCTACATACCTCACACCAAGGTAGAGTAACCTACTTCAAAGGGCTCAGAGCCCCTGAGGCCAAGTATTCATAAAATAGGGGACAATGCTCCTTATCGTGGCCTTCTGACTTGCATCTGATACACCAGATGTCTTCTCTTTTATCTTTTCCCTTGTCTTTCTTCATATCTTCAACCTATAGAGATAAGCTAGTTAGTTGACTCAAAATTTGACTCATACCTAAGCTGGATTCTCCCATAGGGGTTGATTCTAGTTTCATGGCGATCTCCAATGCCTCAGCCTGCGAAGAAACCTTTTATGCATCATAGGGACTCTGATGTGTGGTAGGAGGGAAACAATGAACCATTCCTTGTTCTTCTCATCTGGGATCTGAAAACTCAACCAGCCTGTTAAGGTCTTAAACCTCTGATCAAACTCCCAAACAGGTTCAGCTGCTTTCTTCTTGATTTCTTTCAGCTCTGTAATGCATTGTGATTTTGACTTAGGTTTCTTGAATTTGACAATCAAAGCAGTGTTAATGACATTCATTGGTTTCGACTGTGAAACTCGGAAAAATTTCATATACCAGCTCAGTGCGTGGTCTCTTAGAGTAGTGCTAAAGTGAGCTCTCTTAATAGTTTCGTCAGTGACATTCTTAATACTCCACACAACTTTGCATAAGAACCAATGTTGATCAGGATCTTTAGATCCATCTCCCCTAAAGGTGGGTAACCTCATCTCATCTGCCATAGATCTTCCTAGGTTTCTTGACTGAGTATGTATTGAACTTCTTGTAACAGTTCTCTAAGTGCTCTGATAACTCTGAGTACTCTGGTTACTTAATGCTACTAAAAACACATGAGGAGTAATAGTAGTTACTTTGGCAAGCAACGTAATTCCTGAAGTTTCTGATTCTTCTCAGCGAGGTTCTTTAGTCTTCCCTTCCTTTTCCTTAGAGGACTCTGAATGTTCCTCCTTCAGTAACTCTTCTTCTTCTCCATTGTAGAACCCTTCGTCCTGCACTAGTGGTTCGTGATTATGCTCAAACAAGTTTTCCAGAGGAACCTCTCTGAAGGTTATCCCACTGCGCGTATGTCCAAATTTTGTGTCATTATCATTGTCTGAGTTCTTGAACATTAGCTTTTCAATCTGACCAACTACTGTATATTCAAGATGTTCTTCTCATGCAATATAATCTTGATCTTCAACTTCAAAAAGTGTAAAAAGTTTCCTCTCGACCCATTAAAGAAATATCTCTTTGCTTGGCTATATGAATCTACTCTGTCAATAGAAAACTTAGTGATGTACCCTCCAATGGTTCTATCAAACCAATGATCTACTGCTCTTGACATGTCGTTGTCAACTCTCTTGACCTTGTTGATCAACACCGACGTCCAAACCACAGGGGGTCTAGATCTGACTTCAAACTGGGTATATGATAATCTAGCTAACCACTCGTACATCTGTTGATGAATTCCTCCAAATAAAATCTCGTGTATATCGGTAAAGATATACTTTCCCAACCAGTATTCTATGCTAAGATTAGGGTTCTTGTTTTGGGCTTCCGCGAAGTCCCTTTCTTGTTATTCTATCCACTTATGAATCTGTGTCTTCGATGGGAACCACCTTGACATTCCCTCAAGAATATTTCGGTCCCAACAACGGAACCATTTGGTGGCACAGGGGCAGACCCAGGGTTCAGTTCTAACAATGCAACAACAAGCCCTAATTACTGGCCCTTTTGACAACACCTCCGAAGTAGATGCAATATCACCTGAAGTAGCTATAGGGGGTTGCAAGACACAGGTGTCTACAACTATAGGAAATACAAGGTGGGTCTAAAAACAATAGCAACACAACAACTAGATATCATTTACCAACTTAAACCTACTTCACACAGTTATATCTCAGATCTAACACAATGATAAAACAACAGAATAATCAGAAGGAAAAGAACACAACATCAATCACACATAACACCAGATATACATGGTTCACCATCTCCCTAGGTCTACATCCACAAAACTGTTTTTATTGATATTATATGAAAACATACAGTTCTATCTGCGCTCTTATCTTGC
Source organism: Picea sitchensis (assembly GCA_010110895.2). Lineage (NCBI taxonomy): Eukaryota > Viridiplantae > Streptophyta > Pinopsida > Pinales > Pinaceae > Picea > Picea sitchensis. Next base: position 5,314 of record SNQJ01S0285530.1, read on the forward strand.
AGATCTCTCTCTTCTTCTCTCTCTCTTTCTCTCCCCTCCCTGCACACCCAACTGCAGGGTTGATCTTCACACCCAGCTGAAGATCTTACAATTCCAGAAGGCTCTCACACCCAACACTTCCCTCTCACACAACAACACTCATTCAATATCACAACACAAATCTATCCAACGACGAACTCATAACGAACCCATCCCAGGTCCTCTAGACCTTTATTTATACATTACAATGACCAACGTCTAGGTGTTGAAACCCTAGATATAAAACCCTAGGTGTCTAAAACTCTATATCCAAAACCCTAGGTGTCTAAAACCCTAGGTCCACTTGAACCACGTTCTCTGGGCTTTGCCAGCCTGTCTTTCCATCTTTCTCGTGAGGTGCTCCAAAACATCCATTGGTGGATTTTTCAACTTGTTGAGTTTTCCACGATCCATCTTCCTTGCTGATATATTCTCCTCGATATTCTCTTCCATGGCTTGTTTTCCCTTACTTCTTATGAAACATGAGCTTGTACAACTTCTCATGTCAAATACCAATCACTTTGGCCGAAGTGACTGGAGATTCCTTAGGATAAAAGAGCACCTATCCATCACGGAAAAATAGCTCATGCCCCCTATCCTCAATAGTGTAAAATGACACCAAGTTCTTCTTCGGTCCTGGAACATATCGGAAATCTCACAACAACATGGGAGATAGAGACTCCCTCTGAAATGATACATTCCCACACCCAACTACTATGACTACTGATTCATCTCCAAGTACCACCTCCTGGTCTCCAATCGCTGGAAAATCAATAAAGTACTCACAAACTCCTATCATATGGAGGGAGGCACCAATGTCAATGTACCAAATACAAGTGGAATATGCTCTATATGAGAGGCAATTGGTCAAAGAATACTCCTTCTCGAACCTGTGAGTAAACTCCTCCACCTTCGTTGAAGCTGCAACCTGTTTCTTCTTCTTGTTAGGGAACTGTCCAACATAGTGCCCAAACTAATGGCAAGCAAAGAACTTGAATTTGCTCATGTATTTCTTCCCTTCACCTTTCTTCTTGTTCCTTCCCTTGGAACCCTTCTTGGATATGTTCTTGCCTTTAGCTGCGAGAGCCACATTCTCCTCCTCATTACTAGTGGATGAAATACCAAGCACATATCCTCTCCGAGTTTCCTTCTAAATGAAATCATCCCAAAGACGATCCCACTTGGGAAGATTCTCCCTTGCCACAATTCCCTCAACGAAGACATGCCATTTCTTGTTCACCCCATTCAAAGAAGTCCTCACAAATTCACTATCAACAACAACCTCCCTAACAAATCCAAGCTCATCCCTTACTTGAGTAATTTTAGTAAGGTATGTGGTGACATTTTTATCTTTGTTCATCTTGACGCCCTTCAGCTTCTCCCTCAACACCATCTTCCTATTTTCATTGGAAATATGGTAAATCTTGGTTAAGGAGTCCCATATCTCGTAGGCATTGGATTTCCCGGTCATGTGTGGAATCAAATGGTCCTTGATGGAATCAAGGATAATTCTTTTGGCCTTGATATTCTTCTTGGTGTAGGCTGCCAAAAGAGTAGCATCCGTAGGCACAGTCACATGACATGTTTGTGTGTTCTCCACAATATCCGACAACTCATTTTCCTGGAGTATCAGTGTGATTATATCCTTCCACGGTCTGAAATTAATATCCCCATCCAATCTATCCTCAAGCCTCAAATCAATGGTCATGACCCTCTCAACTGAAATTCAAGTCCAACACTAAATATGCCAAGCGAAGTACCTCCTCTTCTAAGAAAAATCTTTGACTTTAATGGCTGTGTTATCACTCCAGGAAACTCTCCTAGGTTGTAAGTCAGAGATGCCTGGTAACTCAACCTTTTTAGGAACTATTTTCTCAATAATGTGTCGAGGTTCTGGATCAAGATGAATATCTGAAACTATGAGTTATATTCTCAAGACAGTCTTAACTATAATCATGCAACACAAGGCCTTCAAGAGCTATTGTCAGATAGGTTTGAAATAACAGGTGGATGAGAAAACTAATCAATCAACCAGAACATATATAAAACCATATATATATGATGGGTTAACAAACTAGCCAAGGATGCTTGTGATTCTTGCTTAGTAACCAAAAGTAAGATGACAGTTACCAGGGTCATTAAATAGAGACAAAAGAATTAATTCCACTCATAAGCATAGAGATAGATGAAAGAAAGTCTGACAGTATCAAAGAAAGAAGCTTGCTGGCTGATATATTAAAGAAATTGTCTTGTTACAAAATAGTAGCATCTAGAACTCAAAATCGAACCCCTGGTTCATCTTCTATTCTAATATTTATAGCATTACAAAGTAGTTCTTTGATCCTAAAAACATGGATCAAATCAACTGAAAATAGCAAATCAAAATCTATTGCAAAATAAGTGGGATGTTTCCTCAAAATGAGGTCAATCCTAGATCTCTCTCTCTGCTGATTGTTGGTGTAGTGTAGAACAACCTCCCAAGGCTACATGATGACTTTCAAAAAAGAGGTTAAGTCGAATTTGCTGATGTGGCCAAGTTCCCTACTTCCTGTCTTCATTAAAAATGTCCATATCCTTTGAAATATCTTCTTTCCCCATAATATGCCAAAAATAACTGTTGTGCTAGACTTGATAATTCATGAGACATTCATTAGAAAAGATCCCGAATCTTTTCATATCAAAAATCCCTGACCTGTGTAAAAATTCGTTCAATTCTGGACACACAGGCTTTCGGTGGTTGTCTGGGAAGATTTCTGGGTGAGTTATCCACCGAAAGTGCCTCTTTTCAGTGGTTAATGAGCACCCTGTGGGCTCGCCTAAACCACCGAAAGTCAATCTTTGAAGAGTTTCAAAATTGCAAAAATGTTTGTCCTGAATCCTCTTTTAACACTCAAACTTTCTTAGCTATTGTAGTCTTGATTCGTGCAGACCTACGAACCTTTGCTGACTGTGTAGGGGATTCGGTTACATCTGTTATAATTGTGGCTAAATTGGCCAAAGTGTCCAAACCAGTTTGTTTTTCTTCAGCTACTTCAAACTCCTTTAGCTTGAGCCTCAAAATCCTGAGTTGCCTGTATAATTTCATATTTTCTCTAATCAACTCTTTGTTTCTATCTTTTATTTCATTATGTTTTTCTTTGAGAGTTTGATTCTCTTTGAATAGTTCAACATTTCTCTCGGTGAGGTCTGTGTTTTCTTTTTTGATTACCCTCTCCAGGACTTCCATCTCATAAATCTCTCGTAGAAGCATGTTGATTTTCTTTGTCTTACCTTTCTTAGGCCTGCTTGAAGAAGTTCTTGCTTCTGATTGCCTGTGTGTTTCTGAAGGCTTTAATGGAGGTATATTTATCTTCAGTTTTGCATCCTGTTTGATCTGCAAGTTGTCTTGTGTTTTTGCCACCCTCTTCTCTGAATCAGAGTCACTATAAGGTAAATTGAGAGGGTTTTTCGCTGTGACATGGTTTCTGTCCTCAAACTTTAATTTCCTTTTGATTCCTCCCTGTTTGTTGGATGATGTTTTTATAGAATCCCTGGGCATCAAAATTCCTTTCCTCCTCATGTGACTACTCTTGGGAGTAGGATCGTTTCTGCTTCTAGACTTCTTTGCTTTTATCTCTGGAGGTCTTTCAGTCTGAAACTCATTCCAAAACAATAAGAAACTCCACTCCATTTGTTTCCTCTGAAGAGCTTCTTTTACAAGGAGGGTAATCATCCCCTGATGTGATATCATGCTTATAACTTTAGTAGGCTGAGATTTTACCTATTTTGCCATCTTAGTCAGGGTCTTATGAAAGAAGTAAGGTATGTTTAAGTGTTCTCTGCCTGTGAAGTGGTTCAACAACTTAAAATGGTAGTACATCACTCTGTTATAGCACCCCTCATAGGTGATGTATACCAGAATCGCCTTCAGCAGGGTCTGCCACTTCGATTCAAGATAGGACATAGGAATATCCTTCTTCCAAGTCAAAGTTTTATGCACTGGCAACAAATATGATCTGAATTCAACATTTGAAGGTGAAGAGGTTTTAAACCAGCAATGCCCTGTTCTGGATAACCCTGTGTATTCGGCTATATATGCTTCATCTATAATGAACTCCTCCCTGCCTATTCTAGCAACCCTTCCATCGTAGGAGAGGGAAAATGCTTCAGCAACTTGTTGGTAAAAGGTTGTCAATTTTTCACAATATGTGAAAACTCCTACCTGTTTAAAACACTCTGCGACCTCTGGATGATCTTCAAAATACCACATGCCATCAACTTTGGATCTCAAAGCAGGACTTAATTTTGACATGACTCGATACCGAATGTACCTGAACTGTGGGGGATTAAAATATTCGGGAGGTAATGGTTCTGGGAAGTAGGAATATAGTCGATAACTCTTATGCAAAAAACCAGTGAAATCAGATGACAATCTAGCTGAGAAATGTCGAAACTTCAGCTTTTCGGGGGGGCAATTGAATTGCTGAAACTTTGAAAGAGAACGGTTTCCGATCTTACCTGATAATCTGCCTAGGTTTCTTTGACTCGGGATGCTTGCTGAACTCAGAGACACTTCGACAATCGCCAAGGGACGCGGGATCAAAATTTTGAAAATATGCTTTGCTGATAAGATTGCGGATTTGTGATTATCTTCAGTGATATTCGAGATTCACTATAACTCATTGAGTTTACAGATGAAGGAAATACCTGGTAATGATGACTGGTGTACTTACCACCGAAATGGAGGGAACCCCATACCATCATACCTGTCAATAACCGCTCTGCGTGGATTTGAAATGATCAATGCAATGGATAAGACACAGGTGCTTCGAACCTTTCAGATGAACACCACGAATGTGCATCATCTCCCATAATGCGAGCTTTCGGCGGTTGTATTTCTCATCATTGCAACGATTTTTTGACAACTGGCTCGTGCGAAAGCACGAGCTTTCTTTTTGCCCGTTCAAACATTTTCGATGGTTGCTTGCCTTCTGCCTCGACCCCTTATCTGACGAAAATGAACACTTTCGGTGGTTAATGAGCACGCTGGAGGCTCGCCTAAACCACCAAAACCTGATATTTTGCCATTTTCTTGACCGAACCAAAATCAACATTGCTTTTGAGCTTATTTTGGGATGACAAATTCTCTAACCTATCTATAGAAATTTTGAAATCAAATTTAGAGCTCAACCTATCATCTAAAAATCAAATAAAATCCACTGATTTATTTGAGGAGTTAACAGGCTGAAATATTTTTGTTCTTCTTCTCTAACCAGCTCTGATACCATGTAAGAATTTCAGACCCCAACCCTGTTTCAAGTCTCAATGAGACACATATTTAAATTCCCAACCCACATTGTACATTTACTGCTTCAAATTAGTAAGCAAGAAATTAAATGCTCAGAACTAAAACATAATAAGTTTGCTATAGCACTTTAACTAGAAAAAAATCTCAAACACAAAAAATTCAACACAGAGATTTGGTCTAAAAATTCAGACCCTGGAAAAACCCACAAAGGGGAAAACCAGTGAGAGAGGGGAGGCTTTTATTATTCAAAGAAATGAGAGATATTTACAACAATCATCTTCAATAATTAATACACACAATTATCTTGTTTTTCATGCATAAAATTAGCTTAGAAAATAGTGCCAAAATTGCTCCTTGATTTTTGTGCCTAGAAATC
>SNQJ01S0285536.1:0-10994 GCA_010110895.2 Picea sitchensis
GCACTTTGATTCAGAAAGCAATGTTCACAGGCCTCTTCGAGGGGGCAACCTCCAGTCGAGCAGCGCTCTGTTACAATAATCTCCCAGCTAGGGTTTTCATACCCTCGACCCTTATTTATACTAAATATGTCTATTAAGAGAAGGATCTAGAGGAAGATCCTTCTAGAGGAAGCTTCTATTAGGTCTTCTTACATCTACCTTATTCTATTTTATTGAAAGGTCTTATTAATATTGACCTTTATTACATCTGAATACATTGATCTACCTATGTGTGGGTTAGGACCTTAACACATTTTGTGGCATTCTTTTGCACAACTTATGCACAAAAATACCCTTTCAGAACCATCGTTGTTATAGCAAGATTGTCGCAACATATTTAAATCGTCAAATATTTATAGTTCGATTTTAGGTCACAATCGTCGCAATTGTGATGACAATGACCTAAAATATTTTATTTTTTTACCTAATTATTTTTCATTTTTAACGGTCACTTTTAACGTTCAGTTATAACGGTATTTCGTCGCTCTTGCGACGAACGTTGACCATATTAATTTAGGCAAAGTACACTCATCGAGATAGCGACGAATACGGGGTGGATTTAGAAAAAAATTGAATAATTGAACTTTTTCTCTCTAATGTTGCGATGAAAGAGTACTTTCGTCCAAAGTGATCGTCACAAATTTTTCAATATGTAGTAGTGGATTTGTTCACAACAATATTTACATCACACTCCATTGCATGCTTAAAGGGCCTCCTTCACCTCAATTATATATTAGGGAGTGAGAGGATAACAATTCCCATGATGCATGTGGGATAAATTAATCTAAGTTTATAAAATTCCATAGGCATATAAAACACTAGGACTTTCTAGGTGGTCACCCATCTGAGTACTACTCTAGCCTGAGCACACTTTACTACGGAGTTCTAATGGGATCCATAACATAAACTCTATGTTGTAGGAATGTACATAAAACCACTAGGAATTTAATTAACAAATGAAGATTGGATTACATTCAATTCCCCATCAAAAGGGTGAATATCATGGTTTATCAAAACCATAGGCTTGAAATGTTGATTTAGTGCAAAAGGTGGTTGGCCATCGAGATCCACCTGGATCAACTATAGATCATGTGGATCATGAAAAAATGAATGGAGGAACTTGGGTCATGAGTCAAGGTGAGAATATTGATCGTTTCTTTGGGGGAATATCTCTTTAATCAGAATGAAGGTTACTAGGATATAAGAGGTTTTGTAGATAGCTATAATCAAATGAAAACATGGGTGATTGAAAACGGATGATCCGACCAAGGGAAACAAGAACTAATACCGAGTGAAGAGATGTTATTTTAACATTGAAATGGTATGAATATTGATGTTTCACTCATTTTGGTTTTGTTAATTTTTTGGATGTTTTTGTATTTATATGTTATCAATGAATAAAAGAATCTAGATACATTACAGATAAGTAGAAAGGTGCCCTGGAAAATTCAACCAAGCAACTCTACTTTGAATGTAGCAAGAGTCATGATAGTAAAAAGGGGTGGGTCTCCTTGGTGGGGTGATCAATGCTGGAGTGAAATGAAAATTTTCTACTAGTTATGGACGGGACTAGAACCCAATGGACTATGGTGAAGCATTTGGCATAACAAACCACAATCAATTGTGAAACATCGGGAAGCTACAAGGATGGGTCAGCATAATAATGAGGAGGAAATCTGAGGCTTTATCTAAGAGATGTGGACTATATGGACTCTCAATCCTGAGAGGATAGAGCAGCATGGACTTCATCATATAAAGGGGTATAAAAATTAGGGAAACTCATGAAGGTAGAGTGCTATGAGTCAATAGTAACTTAATGCAATTTGGAGGGTGAATTTATTTAGTGATACAAATTTGGGGGATCCCTAAAGGTATATCTAGAGGGGATATATTGATGAAAAATGTGATGTACATAGAGGGAGATATTGTGGTAATTTCGATTTGAAAGAAGTATAATGGAAGTAGTAGTAGTGGTAGAAGGAGGAAAAATTGGTTTCTCAATGAGACATATGCACACATGAAACCAATCTCATAGTGTAAAGTACTCAAAAAATAAAATTTGATGGTGCATGTTTGGTTCCTAACCTCTATAAATGAACAAGATTTCCAAAATAATAAAAATATGCAGTAATAGAATGTAATAATTGTATCAATAAAAAAATTATGCCACTTCGCAAGGGAACCTCCTTGACCACTTTGAGAGGCTTATCTCCATACACAACCAATTGTATGATCTATAAATTGTTGTGGATATCCACTGGAACAATTATTCATAGAAAATCTAATAAAATATTGAATTTTTTACTATGGAGATTAATTTCCTTTAGATCTCAATTTATTTAATTAATCATTTTCTAATTAAATGTATGAAATAGCTTAAATGTGAAAAATAGAGAATAGAAAAAAATACTAACACACCATAAACACGAGATATAACTTGGGAAACCCAACAGAGGAAAAAAACCCAGCTAGAAGGTGAAGTTGCCCTGCTATATTTTCTTCAAATGCAAGTACAGAGAAAGAGGCACTCTCTCTGCAGTTTCCTTTGACACTATGGCCTATAAGGCTGCTATAGAATCTCTCATTCTCTGTTTTTCTCTCAAAATACCACTTCCGGGTTCTTTTCTCAACTATGGAATGAATACAAGTTCAATAATGGAACCCCTTCTCCTCCTAGAGGTCCAGTATTTAACATCACCTGATAGCCATATAGGGGTAGGGTTTCAACTTCCTCAAACCTCAATTGTGATACGATTTTGGACCATGTTAGCACTCTGTAAACTCCATTCGGCTAAGAAAACCTATGACAGAGGCAACCTACAAACCAACTTTGAGGTTGGAAACTATCCTTTCCGACCTGGAGAGGACTCTCTCTGAGACTTTGTCTATGTACAGGTTATGGATTTAAACTATCGGCTATATTTAACACTTTCATACAATATTTTATGGTTCTATTGGTGAAAGAAAAGAAAGACCTTGGGCTATGGAGTCAATTTAATAAAATGATAGAAATAAATGACTTAGTGACTGAACTTGAGAGAATAAAGGATAAATAAGAAACATTCTTTCAGTTAAAAATCGTTGTGTGTGGCATGAGAAAAACACATGAAGCAACTCAGAGCACCTCTAGGGATGGATTCGGAGTTCACTTAGAAGAAATATAGTCATCTAAATGGCGCAAATATAGAGCACCGTGCAGTGAATTCTAGATTCAAATCATGTTCCTATTTAGACATAAATACAGATATGAATATAAAGAACACAGGAAATCACATACGCAAAGAGAGAGTACAATACATCAAACTGCCACCGTTAGAATATTTTCTTCAAAGTTTCAAGACCATTTTCATTAAATTGCAATCGACCTCAAAAGCTACATTCAATAGTTTATGTCTACATTATTTTGCCAATCAACCTAGATTACATTGAAAAGAAGAAATATATAGACCATGGTGTGTCGCTCGGGCTACCCTTCCCTCTAACTACTATCCCTAGAAATCAAGATCTGACTATTCTCTGCTAGATGACTCTTCACATGGCACTTTACTAAAAATAGAAACTGACTATACTTGATTGCACAATAACCGACGTCTTTGCCATGACAGCTCGATCATCAACAAGATTTCATCATTAGAGAGTGATGTGTCAATTATTTTCCTTTGATAGGGTATTTGGACGATCAAGTGCTCTGTCAGACTCCAGTAACCCATTGTAACGGCCTTGATTTCTTCCACGTGATCATTTTTTGGAGCGTGCATGTGGCAGATAACCGCAAATTGTCGCAGATGTTTCTAAGATGACACCACCAGTTAGGGGCAACGACTTTCTTCAAATTGTCACGTGTCCAAAATACACCTATCCTTTGTAATAGATGGGTCTCCAGAGTTTGTGATGTATGCTTGTCGCACGGGTACCTATCAGGGTACCTACTTCCCGGTGGAAAAAATGACATGGGGAGACAAAATATGTGCCATGTTTGAGAAGACAAAAATGAAGTCGGTTGGTCATGCTTCTAGCCTCATCTGCAGTTTTGATATCCAAAGTGTTCTCCTGAGAGACATGTTGCGCCTTTTCATATTCATTACTTGCCTTTGTAGAACCGTGTTCCCTTTCAGCTTCTTCTGCGCACTGGCTAGATCCACGTGAACATTTTCCATTGTCGGTCTGCATTCCTTGAAGTTCTTTTCATTTATTTCTTTTGACATCCTATGGGCTTCACGCTGCTGGATGATTGTATCTTGCGCTTCCCTGAGCTACCTCTTGATCCAAGCCGTGTTTCCCTCTCATCCCTGTGATGTTGATGCTTCGAAGGTCTTCGTAGCTAACTATTTTTTCAGTTCCCTGTTCTTCTGGTACAGCTCAGCAATAGCGAGTTGTGCTTGCTTTAGCTACTGCGATGGTTCACAAATATCTATGCCTTCAGTGTCTATCCTTCTCCTTCTCTGCAGTTTTCTCGACTTAGACCCTCGACAAGTTCCAACCGAATGGTGCGCATGAGTAATTCTTCAACGGTCGACTTTGCACGTGGCTCACTCGGGACTCGGGCCTCCCCGATCTCTTTGTTCTTCCTTGGCCTACCCCTTCTCCAGGGTATTGGTTATTGGGGGAATAGGACTTCCAATGTATTTCCTTGTTCCACGGCCCTTCCTATTTCTGCCTTTGCATGGTGAGTTGTTACCTTTTCTGTCGGTAGAGGGTAATCTCCTTTGGGGTCCCTGGGGATGTCGGATGTGAATAGGAATCATTCCCAATTGTTTCCCAATCCCCTCAACTCCTCCACAATCATCAATTTAATCAACAAGACATGAGATAGCTTCTTATTTGGTTGGTTTTTTTTTGCCTCGACGTTGTCTGCCATTTCTCGGAGGCTTTGGTGCAAGAAGAAAGCTAGATTTAATGGTCTCTTTCCTGTGAAATGCATCAACAATCTGATGTGATGTGGGTGAATTATGTCAAACCTTCCTTCGCAGGTGAAATATTTCCTAATTGTTCTCAGGAGCTTCTAAAAAGGTTCCTGCAAATATCTACTTGGAACACCCGCTTCGACTTTCCCATTTAAACAGTCTAGTTTGATGAACTCCTCATAGCATAGTGCATCCAAAGGAATGCCTTTAGACCACCTTTCACCATGTGGAGGGATATTCATGGCGGCTGATAGAGTTTCCTCTATTACCTGGAAAGTGACTCCTCCAATTACTGTGTAGAACTCATTGAACCTAAGTGCAAACTTCTCTGCTAGTTTCATGTTGAATCCTTGGATTTTCTTACAAAATACCATGCATTCGACATGTTCAAAAGATGCTCTGACATCCAGATATTCATTTACCAACTTCAAGTTTTGAGGTTCGGGTCCCACGTTTCTGCTACTTCGCGCGCCTTTCCTTATGTTCTGAGATGTTGGCATGGTGCAACGTGTATTTGTCTTGTGCGCAAAGGATTTAGCATGGAACCAAAGTGGTGATATTGCTTGACCCGAGTTTGTGACACAGTGTAAGGCAATTGAATTTCCAGCCACGAGAAACTCAGGAATCGCGGGAAAAATTACAGACATAGCATAAACTTGGTTGGTGAATAGAATACATGTAGAGAAAATGGAATTTATAACTAGGTGGGTGAGAGCTGGAAACGTGCCATGGGACATTGAATCAATGGTGATTGGAGGTTTCGAAGCAAGCTGAAGATTTTTGCAGCACATCATGTGAAAGCACAGCAGATAAGAGCTGCAGAGTATATGTGATATGAGCACTGTGATTTTTCCTTCTTTATGACTCCATAATCAGTTGATGATGGTCATTGCATCTGTCGACGTGACTTCTAATTAACAACTTGCCTCAAATTTTGGCACGTAAAACCTTTGGGAAAATACCTTTACTACTTACACATATTTTTGTTCTGACATCCCTTCTTGACTCCAAGGGCCAATCGTCCACTTGTTGACTTCGACCCATTCATTATTCGATACCTGACCTCACATGCTTTGACACACGGACCATGACTAGACTAATACTAACTCTAACTTAAAAAATGACGGCGCTAACAGCTAGATCCAATGGGCATGCTATCCTCCCAGTGAGGTGGCAAAGAACAGCAGACTAGGTGCCTAGCCATTGGGCCTTATTCGACTTCTAGACAATAAAACAACAGAAAAGAAAAACACAACCTAGACCTTCTTGACATAGTTTCGACCAGAATCAGTATAAACTTAGGGCCTTCACTCCGGTCTTCAATTTTCTATTGACAAACTGACTCGAAATTCCTTCTTTGAAAACAAAAAATGAAATGACTATTTACAATGACATGAAAAATGAAACAAACCTTACTGAACCAGATAGTGTTTGAGGAACCAGCCATTTACAGTCCCTCCGTCAGTGGATTCTTCGTTAAGATCTTCTAAAAGATATGCGTTGTTCCCATGGTACGCGCCAATTCTAAAAGGCCCCGTCCAAAGATTATCAAATTTTCCATGTTTTCCCTTGTCTTCGTTCCTCGCGTCCCAGTTTAGCACTAGATCACCCACCTAGAATTCTTCCTGTTTAGCATGCTTTTCGAAAWTTTTCTTCATCCTGTCTTGGTGTAGTTGTGATCAKTTGTAAAACTGCTCCCTCATTTGTTGTGTGTGAATCAACTAATTTATTCTTCTCTGAGTGTCATCTGGCTCGGCCTCTTGTTCTTGTAATAACTTCCTRACAGGMAACCCCAGTAAGGTGGGAAAAGTTGCATCTGCGCCATATACGATTTGCAATGGCAACGTCGAGATGGAMTTTTTGGTAGTGACTATGTCAGCTCATAGCACRTAAATGAGTTTATTACGCCAGGCCTTCTTGTTGTCTTGGGGGAGTMTTTTAATGATCTTGGTTAAGATTTTATTTGATGATTATGCTAACCCATTACCCTATGGGTAATACGTTGTATAATGGCCCAGGGTTATATTGTAATATTTGCAAAACTTCGCCATTTTCTTGGACTTAAACGTGGCCGCGTTATCCGTGATGATATTGATAGTGCACCCAAACCTAAACGGGATATTGGTCTCCAGAAACTGAATGATCACCGTGTCGGTAGCCTGCTTTGTTGGAACTGCTTCGATCCATTTTGTGAAGTAATATGTAGCCACAAGTATCCATCTTTGTTGCACCGAGGATGGCGGGTGGATCTCTCCTATAAATTCCAGGCCCCATTGCATGAACGGTGCTTCGACCAAGATCGGTTTCAACAGCAGAGGTTGCATTTTCTCCTTCCATCGAATATCTGACACTCATGGCAACTGGAAAATTCTATGTATACATCTGTGAAGATGTTGGGCCAATAGTAACCTGCCCTTAAAATTTTATGCCCAGTGGTTTTCCAGTAGTGATGTCCTCTGCAGTCGCCTTTGTGGACCTCTCTGATAGCTCATTTCGCATCATCTTGTAGTAAGAAACTCAGCAATATCCCTCCTGGATATTTCCAATACAGAGATTTATCTAAGATGCAAAACTTAGTGGCCTTCAGCTTCAAGAACCTAGCCTTGGTCTTACTTAACCCTGGGGGAGATTGCATATTCTTCATCACATAACTGATTTCTGTATACCAAGGTGAATCGATGAATTTCTGAGACACCTACGCGGTTGTTTCTTCTTGAGGAATTTCAGTCAAATTGGAAATGAAGTTTATTCCCATAACGTCGCAGTTCGACTGTGCCATCATTCTTGTGAGGCCCTGACCCTTAATCATCTTTGTTGGATTTATTTTGAGGTCATATTCCAACATGACTGTGATCCATTTCCCTCTTATTCCCTCAGGGTTAGGCTGAGTCAGGATGTCTTTGACTGAGTTGTTGGGTACGTAAGAGACAATGTGAGAATGTAGTATGTAAGTCCTGACATATTTGAGGGATTTCACTAAGGCGTATGCTTGTTTCTCCATAATATCATACCTCAATGGGGAATCTCTTAGCGCCCTACTGAAGTAGGCTATAGGATTTTCAAAATTATGATCGTCCTTCTGTAATAGTACGCTAGCGATGGTATGCTCCAAGACGAATGAGAACAAGATGAAATCCTTCATGAAATCTGGGTTGGCCAATACGAGAGATTTGTTCAGTTCTACCTTCATGTATTCAAATGATTTCTTGGCTTTGGGGTTCCATTTGATCTCGTTTCCCTTTCTGAGAATGGAAGTGATATGCTTTATAATATCTTCCAGATTCGGGATGAATCTTCTCAAGAAATTCACCTTTCCAAAGAAGGACTGCACCTCCTTCTTGTTGCGAGGATTGATAATTTTGAGGATTCATTCTACCTTGTTGGGATCTATCTGTATACCCTCCTTCGAGATGATGTGCCCCAACAGTTTCCCTTCTTGCATTCTAAAATGTGATTTTTTCGTATTCAACGAAATGTTGAACCTCCTGCATTTCTGGAAGACCCTCTTTAGATGCTCAAGGTATTGTTCGTCGGAGTTGGAATACACTGTGATGTCATTCAGATAAAATTTTCCTTTTCCTCAGAAAATGTTATATCCATCGCCCTCTGGAAGGTAGCTCAAATCTTCATATGACTGAAAGGAATCCTAGCATACATGAACATACCCCATGGTGTCGTGAAAGTTGTCTTTTCCCAGTCATCTGGATGTACCATGATCTAATTGTAACTTGAAAATTCATCCAGCATAGACATATTTTGGGATCCAACTACCTTCTATAGAATTTAGTCCATCTTAGGGAGTGGGCAGTTTTCCTTGAGGGATACTTTGTTCAAGTTTCGAAAATCCACACACAACCTTATTTCTCCACTCTTTTTCCTTACAGGCACCAAGTTGGTGACCCATTTCGAAAATCTTAAACATAATTTTGGCTTCGAAGAGTTTCTTTACCTCCTTTTCAATTAGCGGCAGCAGCATGGGATTGATTTGTGTTATGTTTTGCTTGAAATTTTTTTTGTCTTCATTGAGAGGAATGACGTGTCGAATCACTTTAGTTTCATAGACTTTCAAGACATCGTAACTCCAGGAAAAAACGTCGGGAAAATCCTTCATAAGTTTGATGGAGTCCTTTTTGACCTCCTGACTGAGCATCTTTGATAATTTTATTTTCTTCGGATTCTCCTGGGTCCCGATATTGCAATCCTCGACATCCTCATTGTTCGCAGTAATCTTGGGATTTCTAGCCACATTGTTTTCATCTAATAGCTTTTCCAACGGAACTAATCCTTTTGGGATGATATTTTTCTTTAGTTGCATTATGTCCCTCCCAGCTATCTGGTTATGAAAGGGGTCTTCGTCACTGCACGCAGTTGAGCTTTCATCTTCATCGCAATAGCACTCATCATCAATGTTTATATTGTCGAACTCATCTCTCATTTGGAGAAATATCTCCACCTATTTGCCATCCTTAAACACTTGCCAATATTTGATATTATCGGGTATGGTCATCCTGTGTTTGACTTTGATCTCATACATTATGTTTGGGAAAACAGGAATCTTAAAAACTGAGGCCGAGGTGGGCAAGGTATCATCAATTTGATTATGCCCCCTCGGGATCGCTGATAAAGTATGCTCTGAGAATTATTTGAGGAGGTCTAGCACTAGATTTCTCTATGCCCTCGGTCTGGGGTGCTTGGATTCGTATACATCCTTCACTTGGTTTATGACGAGATTAGAGTCTCCATGCACCGCTATCTTGTTTGTGCCCAACTCTTTCAAAACTCTCAGACCCAAAATCAATGCCTCATACTCAGCCATGTTATTTGTACAATCGAAGGTGAGTTTGTATGAGAAGAGTTGTGTGCCCACCTTGGAAGGACTTATCCATACCTTGACCCTAGCCCCTTCCTTGTTGACATCTATATCGAAGCTCATGTTCCACATCTCATTCTCCACACGGTTCCTTGGGTCTGTGCATTCTTCTACTCGTCGTGCGACTTTATCCTCGATAGTCATGACAGTCGTCGACTCTTCCTCTTCAAAGCTCAGGTTATTTTAAAATATGGAGGAGCCAATCTCGGTATCGTCGAAGTAGATAGGGTGGTTATTCGGCTCGGTCTTTCTACTCACAATTTATTTGAGAAGCACCTCTCTATACAACCGTCTCTCTTGGTCGAAGATAGGTATAATGGCGTACATCATATCCATCTGCAAGGTTCCCTTCAATTTCGTAGCCCACGACCTGGACAACAGCATGCCAAACTTAGGGGGTATATCAGCCACAACCACATCCATAACCATATTCTTAGAAGGGATTTGGGACAGTGACACAACCAAATCTTTGATTAGACCCAAACATTTAACTTTCCTTGAATCAAAAGAAAAAAAATCCTTGTAGGGCCTGGTGATGTCCAAACCGAACTCGTCCATGATCACCTTGGGCATGAGATTGTGCAACGTGCTCGAATCTAGCATAGCGTTATGAAAATTCATGTCATGCACTTTGGGGCTGATATATAATGGGGGAAAATCCTTAGTATCGTTCGTTTCCTCCATGCGCAGACCAAACAAATTGGCAGGGTAGTCATCCTGGACGTCCAGGGTGTCGGGAGTCTCTCCCATATTTATCATTTTAATAATTTGATCCCGATATTCTCCTTTCTTGATGAGCTCATTTAAAGGGATGAAGATTTTAATCTTGGCCATTTAATTCTCAAAGTTAAAAGGGGGGGAGACTTTTTCTACCTCCTTGATCCCGGTCTCCCGGCTTGTTTCTGGCGCTTTTCTTGGAACCTCCTCCTTTGACTTTCCCTTTTCAGTCGCATCCTTGGTCGGGTTGTCTTTCTTTGTTCAGCTCGTGGAAGGGGTGTCTTTTTGAGGTTCTCTTATGGGATTTGTCTGATGAGGTTCTATAAACACCTTTTTGCTCCTGAGGTTGTATTGTTTTTGGAATTTTATGATGAAATTGTGATAGCCCTTCCTGAATTCCTTCGTTTCCCAAGACAATGTGTCATCAATTTCCAACATAATATCCTCATTTTCTCTCATGTATT
>SNQJ01S0285537.1:0-10994 GCA_010110895.2 Picea sitchensis
TCCCTTGGCCATGCAACCAAAGGTCACTGCCCTGGCGTGGTAACCAGATGGTGGCAATGTCATATTGTTAGGTACCCATGGACCTAATAGGATGGCTCGTGATGAGACCCCCTATCCTCTGACTAGGTCTCGTTTTGTTATTTTTCGGGTCCCTCTTGTTTCTTGCTGAGAGGCTTTTTAGTACCTTCTCGGGGATCCATGGGCGAAGCATCTCGAGGTTTTATTTCTAGGCTTTTGTCTTTTACCAGCCACTTTTACCTTCTAGGCCTTTAGCCCCTTCTTCCCACGAGATAAGGTGCAATCTTGCAAATACGTCAACCCAATGCCCGGACAAGGGGAATGAGATAAATGAGCAGGAGATAAGATGAAACAGTGGTGCTATGATGGGAGCGGACTGTTAGAATTTGGGCAGTGAAGCATGACAGTAGTATCTTTTAAATTTTAATGAGTATAACAACTAGATCTACAGTTCAGACATCAATCTTCACTACCTAAACAATGTACAGATCTAGGAGATCTGATGATATAGATAAAGAGTAAGACTGTAGTACAGATCTGAACTCAAACTTAAATAAAGATATACAGATCTAAACTCAAAACAATCTGATCATTAAACAATCAATCAAACTGTAGAAACAGAAAATCTAAACTAAAAACAATCTGATCATTAAACAATCAATCAAACTATAGAAACAAGCAACCTCAATATACAGTTTTGATTCAATAGTTGTCAATACTGAAACACAAATCAAGATAGATCAAACAGTACTGAAATAAAAACAAGGTTCAGATCTGAATTGTGGTTAATAGATAGCTTACCTTATCCCAACCTTACCTCCAAGAACAAACACCACCAAGAGATGCAAAACCATTTGTAATTATGCTCAGCAGTTCGTGTCATAGATCCACCATATAGGGTTGATCTCTGCCAAGAGATGAAGAAACTTTCTTGCCACCAAAAAGATAGGGCCACAAAGACTTCCCAATTTCAAAACCTCACACAAACAATAGGTAAGACACTCAAAACCTCACACAAACAGTAGGTAAAGAACACAAACCCTCACAAGGCATTTTCTGTGGACAAAACCCTCACACAAGAAACCAGTTGCAAGGAAGGAGGTCACAGCTTTGATGGGAATGCGAGATACCCCAAAGAGAAGAGAGGGTGGCACTCTAGATCACATCACAACAATGATTTGAAGGGGCCGCAGCACAGTCAACCCACATGGTTGTGGATAGGACAAGTCACACTCCACACAACAACAAATTAGAGGAGGCCACACCTCAGACAACAACAAAAGTAGAGGTTGCACCTCAGACATCTCACACAGCAGATGGAGAGAGGGTTGTATCAACCAACCACACACAGCAGTAGGAGAAGGTCGCACTCCACACAGGCTTACCACAACAAAACAAGAAGAGTCGCACCCTATAGGCTCACCACACTGCCAGTATCAGAGTACAGACTGCAACAAGAACCCTAATAAAGAATAGGAGGGCTGCATTCACCCCATGGGGCCCCCTACAAGGAGTCAAGCAAGACTACAACCTTCAAGAATAATAAATAGAAGAGGCCTAAAGAAGGAGACACTATACCAACATAATGGGGCCGCAGGAAGGAGATAGAACCGTAGACTTTAGGAGCACACTAGCATAAGATAACAAGTGTATAATGTGAGGGGTAGGGGGTTCAATTTATAGTTTAGGCTAGGTAATAAACTATAAATTAAATTAAAAATAATTACATAACATGTTTAAATTAAATAATTTAAACATGATATAATAAACATTTAATTTAAACTTTTAATTAACCCTTTAAAACAACATAAACCCTAAAACATACAAGCAAGTGTGAGAGGGTTGCAAGGAGGGTTTACAAGTTGGCAATACTCGTTCATTCATTCTCATGGTGATCTTATTACTTTATCACCATTGCATATGGACTTATCCTCAATGTGGTCATGTCCTTTTCTTCAAGGAAGGTCATACACTAACAAAATACTTGATCGAGAACTGGCAGTCTCGTAATCCTTTTTCCTGGCTCATCCACCAAGGTCCAAGATCATGATCAACCCATGCCATTGTGCATGGGTACCTCGACTCGCGTCCGGCCCTAAGCTTATCTAGGGCTTTAATCGGGCTAGTTCTGTGACCAAGAACCCTACCGTGATAATAGCCCCTCTGTGGGTTCCACGCTTGGTACCAGATCAAGAACCCCAAATGGCTCACTGGGGCCTCTGTGGGTCTTACCGGCCGGGTATCAGACTAAACCCCAACATTCATCGGGGCCCTCTCAGGGTCTTATCCACCAAGGTACAAGACAGAGGATCACCCCATGCCTCGTGCATGGGTACCCTAGACATTTCCGGGGGCCCTAGACATATTCAGTGGGTTTTAGTCGCTTGGTCTCGCATCAAGAAACCCTGTAGCACTTGGGGGCCCTAGATCTCGGCTAGGGTCTTCTTTGCCATCTCCCAGAGAATGGCTCTTGCAAATGCTTTAAATTTAACACCTTTAATTCCATGGCTTTTCGTGAATCCCAGCTGGCAAAACCAAGACCTAAGGGCACTGTGCTTCAAGAATCCTGTTAATTTCCCAAGCATGGTCAAGTGGGCTAATGTAAATCCAAAACACTCTGTTAGAGATAAAAGGAACCTGATGCACATTTAAAGGTTTCAATGATCAAAGCAGACACATAGCATGATACCCGGACCACCACCTCATGGAGCAAGAACCTCTTCCGATACAGGACCAAGCTGATGGTGGTGGAGGTTGCTGCTATTGCTGACATGATAGGTCTAATGAAGGTGGAGAAGGATGGGCCCTCCAGGCCATGCTTAGGTCAATCCTCGCCTTCAGATCTACGTTCAGGGACCCTGGTAATTCGACAGATGATCTCCAGTTATCCCCTCGGGGAGTAGATAATAAAGTTCAACATTCATGATGTTGATGTCAATGGTATTCCATTTTGGTTCCATTTTTGTTATAATGATGGTGGTGGTGGGAAGTTCACATCGAAATAGAAGTGGACTATTGAAATATAACAAGGGATGTCCCCTATTCATGTTTTGTGTTTGTCATGGGGAGGACATAAAGTCATATTTCCTAGACATGTTTTATTTGTAAAGTGATCTCTTTAAATAAAGTG
This sequence comes from Picea sitchensis, assembly GCA_010110895.2. NCBI lineage: Eukaryota > Viridiplantae > Streptophyta > Pinopsida > Pinales > Pinaceae > Picea > Picea sitchensis. The sequence goes on from SNQJ01S0285537.1 coordinate 3,149, forward strand.
TTTTATAAAGTGAATGTACTTTACAATTTAAATTGATTTTAAGTTGTGGTACCCAAAAGTATTTAATGAGCATTTATTACTTATTTTGTAATTAATGAGGAGCATTAAATATGAACCCCATATTAGACTTATGATAGCCATTAGATTGAGTAGGTTATGTAAGTTAGGGTTTCTAGGGAAAAGAGAAAAGTACATATACAAGACATATACATGCTTAGGGATGTTAGAAGAACACACCGGAGAAGACAGGAGGAGTTGAGTTGAGAGATTGCTTGAGAGAGAGGAAAGTGAGCATCAAGAAGGGCACAAATCCCAAGAGAGCTAGGGCATGATCCCAAGGAGGCATTTCTTTTGTTTTGATTTGTTGGTGTTGTTGGACAGTCATACCGCATCGGATCCCAGATAATGCATGTTAAAGACCTTGAGGCAACGAAAATCGAGGCAAGCTTAAGCAATCTGGCTGAGGTACTCTTTGAAGAATCTTCAAGGAGGATCTACACGATAGAAGGCAAGGTACAACAACCGTTGTATAATAAAATTTTGAGGTGCCAACTTCAACAACCGGTGACAGCTTGTACCTGGACTGCAATGCTTTCAAGACGATTTGTGGGGGTCGACGAAATGTGAAGAGGTATTTCTCTCTCAATAAAGCATTATTGATGTTGTTCTCAACTTCCAAGCAAAATAATAATATCTCTCCTCTGGGTTTCCCCCACATTGGGGTTTTCCTTTCTCGGCATTTGCCTAAATCTCTGTGAGTTATGGGTTGTTGTCCACCATGTATTTCCTCACGGGTGATATCTTTGCTTTAGCAATGTGTATTTTTGCTTATGGAAATTTCTGAATGTGGGTATGCATTTATGAAATTTTATGAAATATCGCTTATCCTAGATTGCTAAGGGTTTGACAAAATGTGTGAATGAAATATTTCGGATTTTGTCATTAAAAATCTACATGGTATCAGAGTCAGCTCTATGACAATGGGCGCGGGATTTTGGGCAAAGGATGTGATTGTTTTCCCTTGAGTTGTGATAGGGAATGTGGTTGCAAGCATTAGATATGATGATCGTTTGGATGGCATTTCCAACTACTTGCAACGTGGGTTCGTTTGTCAGTCGCTCTCAAGGAGAACAAGATCTATAGCTATGTCACCTCTGTTGTAGCAACTCCCGCAACAGATCCCGTTGCTTTGGACTTGCATGAGGTCAAGGAAGCCAGAGCTCAAAGGATTATTCCGATGGGGTGAAGGATCACCTTATCCCACACTTTACCGAAAGTAAAAGATCATGAGATGTGGGATGCACTTAAAAACTTGTTCGAGGCTAAGAAACTAAAACCTGAGGATGTCCTTGAAGGCTATGTTGCATGATACCAAGATGGGTAAGGAGGGGGGTGTTTCTTCTTATCTTACCTGTGTGGCTCAAGTTAAAGATGAGCCGGCAAAATTCGCTGGAGGAGGTCATTTCGGATTTTGAACTTGTGAGGATAGCCTTAAATGGCTTCACCAAAGATTGGGAAGTCTTCGCGAAGTGCGTGGTGGGTCGTGAGAATCTACCATTGGAGCAGACTGTGGGATTATTTCACTTAGGAGGAGATCCAAGAATGATCTCAGAGAAGGATCGAAGACGATGTAGAGTCGATGAGATCGTTGCTCTGTGGCAGCATAAAGAAGAAAGGAAGTTCGAAGGGAATCGAAAAGCCGATGTTTTTGTTGTAAATCCAGCTTTGGGGCACCTTTACCTCATTGTCCTAAGAGGAAGAAGAAGAAGAAGGAGTCAGCAATTCGAGACATTGCTACAAAGAACATAGAGGACTTTGCTCAAAGTTCGATAGGGAATTTTCTTTATTACCCAAGTTTCCATTGGCTTCATGGAGGATTTTGAAGGGTGATGTCGATGATTGTGGATAGCGGAGCTCTAACCACATGACAGAATTAGCCAGTATTCCCGACTTCACGCAGATTGGTCCCGCCCACAGTGGTAAATGAAGGTGGTATTGTGAGAGTTGTACATGGAGTTGGGAAAGTCAGATTCCAACTCAAGTTTGGGGACTCTTGGAGATTGATATTCTCTTTGTTCCGTGGTTGAGTGTTAACTTGCTCTCGGTCTCAGCCTTGGAGGATGTAGGATACTGTGTATTGTTCAAGAGGGAACATGTCTTATCTACATGCAGGGAGTGGACCCAATAGATCTGCAGCTGATCGATAACCGGGTGAACAGGTTGTATATATTGAGAGGAAAACCTTCGATGTATGATTCGTGAGTCTGGATGAGGAGCCGTGGAGGAGGCTTCGAGATCACAAGTGGGCACCAAGGTATCGGGCCTTGTATTCTCGAGAGAAGAGAGCTGAACTTCTAAGCACCTGGGCGTAAGGCTCAACCTGGTTGATCGAATCGATGCTCAAGTTGAAGTGAGCTCAGGGTTCCGGGTGGTTTCCTTGAGAAGATCTTCTAGTTCGAGTTATGTGCAAAGGCGGATGGCTCTAGGTTCAGAGTGAGCTCCTACAGAAAGCACAGTGTGGTGGGACCAGATGATGGAGATGGTAGAGAGTACATCCCCTCGTTCAGAGGGAGTGTTGAAATATAACAAAAGATGTCCCCATTCATGTTTCTTGTGTTTTGTCATGGGGAGGACATAAAGTCATATTTCCCAGACATGTTTTATTTGTAAAGTGACTTTTTAAATAAAGTGTTTTTATAAAGTGAATGTACTTTACAACTTAAAGTGATTTTAAGTTGTGGGACCCAAAAAGTATTTCATGAGCATTTATTACTTATTTTGTAATTAATGAGGAGCATTAAATATGAACCCTCATATTAGACTTATGATAGCCATTAGATTGAGTTGGTTATGTAAGTTAGGGTTTCTTGGGAAAAGAGAAGAGTACATATACATGCTTAGGGATGTGAGAAGAACACACCAGAGAAGACGAGAGGAGTTGAGTTGAGAGATTGCTTGAGAGAGGAAAGTGAGCATCAAGAAGGGCACAATTCCCAAGAGAGCTAGGGTGCAAATCCCAAGGAGGCATTTTCTGTTTTGATTTGTTGCAGTGTTGTTGGGACAGGCCGTACTGTACGGATCCATACAGGCCGTACAACAGCATTCTTGAGGCATAGAAATTGAGGAAAGCTTGGGCACGGTTTTCGAGGCAGCCCTTGAAGAATTTTTTGAAGGATGACGGTCGTACAGAAAGCAAGGTACAACTACCTATTGTAGCACAAATTTCGAGGTGCCAACTTTCAGCAAATCCGTACAGCTGTACAGACTGTGGCACGATTTTCAAGACAGATTTGTGGGGGACAGATTTTGTGTTGTAAGAGGTATTTCTCTTGGCTGAAAAGTATTATTGATGTTGTTCTGAACTTTCCTGAAGCAAAATAATAATATCTCTCTCTCGTTGGGTTTCCTCACATTGGGGTTTTCCCTGGCATTTGCCTAAATTTCTGTGAGTTATGGGTTGTTGTCCACTGTGTATTTCCGCTGCATATTTTGCTTAGCAATGTGTATTTCTGCTTATGGAAATTTCTGACTGTGGGTATGCATTTCTGAAATTTATGAAGACACTTATCTCTAGGTTGCTAAGTGTTTGACGAAATGTGTGAACGAAATATTTCTGATTTTGTCATTAAAAATCTACATGGACAGCACATACCAAGGAGAGGAAGAAGGAATGGAAAGGGATGAAGACAATGAAAATGACAGTGATGATCATGATCCCCAAAAAGTTAAAGAGAGGAACACACCTCTGTGGAAGTATGTCAGAAAGCTTAGTGGAGGGAAAGGGGGTGGAACAGGAAAATTTATATGCCACCATTGTCATACAGAATACACAGGTTCCTATACCCGTGTGAGAAAGCACCTATGTGGGACTATGTATTGGGATGAAGGTAAGAATATAGGAATCAAAGCATGTGTGAGAGTGGATCTTGAAGATAGACTCAAATACCAAAGGGAAGAGGAGGTAGCACAAAACAAAGCCAAAAAACCAAAGGTTGAACATGAGAATACACAAAGAATGTTCACTGGTCGAGTTGTATCCGCCCATGGTAGTGCAGTCTCGCCTTCGTCTTCACGTAGAACACTATCAGATTTCCTTGACCAAGGTTGTAGAGATGATGTGGATGCAAAAAAATTCAGGTTTCTCTATGCATGTGGTATATCATTCAATGTTCTTCGCTCACCATATTGGCATGAAATGGTCCAAGCCATCAATGGTGCCCCTAAACGATATAGGAGCCCTGGGTATGACAAAGCTAGAATCTTGGGACTTGACAGGGAAAGAGCCAAAACCCAAGGTGCTCTAGGAAAATTTACAAATGATTGGAACCGACATGGGGTATCAATTGTATCTGAAGGTTGGACAAATGTAAAAGGTAGGCCATTGATAAATATTCTTGGTGTGTCTGCTAGTGGTGCGATCTTCCTTTCAACCCATGACTACTCAAATTGCTACAAGACGAGTATTAATATTGCAGATGCCTTGCTTAAAACCATTCAAGAGATTGGGCCCTACAATGTCATTCAAGTCATCACTGATAATGCTGCTAATTGTAAGGCAGCAAGAGCAATCATTGAAGATAGGTACCCCAATATATTTTGGTCGAGGTGTTTGATTCACACAATGAACCTTTTGATGCATGATATTATTAAAATGAAGGACCATGATTATAGATGGATTGGTGCTTTATACAAGAGAGGGAAGAAGAAGATAAGATTTATTACCAATCATAGCATGGACCACTTCATTTTTCGCAATCACTCCAAGTTGGAGTTACTAAAGATTGCAAAGACCAAATTTGCTAGCTATTATCTCACCTTCGGGCACATGTTGAAGGTAAGAGAGGCATTAGCTAGTATGGCCTCGAGTGATTCATGGTAGGATCTAAAAGACAGGGCTACATCTGCATCTGAGAGAAGTGACTTTCAGGAGGTGGAGGACACAGTTCTTGATGGCCATTTTTGGCAACAGGTTCGGTATATTTTGCAGTTCACCAAACCCATTTATAGTATGATTCGGTTTGCAGATACAGATCAATCGATGATTGGAGAGGTGTATGAGCAAATGGACAGCATGCTAGGCCAAATCAAAAACATTGTTCAGCCGAGGGATGCGATCTTGTATGATCATATCCATAAACATGTGGTCAAAAGGTGGGATAATTTGAATGTTCCACTCCATGCCCTGGCATATGTCCTTGCCCCAAAATATTATTCTTCATCATGGTTGGCCCAACCAACACCTGGGGGTGGGGAAAGGAGAAAACCACACACACATCCAGAGGTGCAAAATGGATATATGCTTGCATTGGACAAGTTGGTACCTAATGAAAAGGAGTGTGCTCAAGTATGAAGCGAATTGAGCAAATACATCAGTGAGCATGGAGTCTTTGGTAACTTGCATGCAACCAAAGATTGAGACAGGATGGGTTCTATCGAATGGTGGAACATGTATGGCTCCTTTGCCAAACATTTGCATAAATTGGCGATGAAGGTGCTTTCTCAGGTTGTTAACAACTTAACACCTCTTCTGCAAAGAGGTGTTGGAGCACCTATAGCTTCATCCATAGTGTAAATAGAAACAACTTGAATGCAAAGCGAGCAGAAAGATTGTTTTATGTGCATTACAACTTGAGGTTGTTGTCGCATTATTGTGATGTAGGGGAGAGTGCTTTATATAACAATAAAAGAGATATGACTTGGGACAACAATCCAGAGGAGACTAATCTGGAAGATGGAGCCATTGTTTTAGACACTTGGAAGAAGAACTTTTGGGTGATCATGATGGTGATCATATTCCTAGAGGAGACATGCCACCCCCATCCACTAGCGGTGTTCCAAATTCATCAATTTTACCTTTATCTTCATAGCGTCCATTGTCACGTGGGGGCCATTCAGTTGTTGGTCGTGTTCCACGATCACTTTCACCTGTTCCTACTTCTCTTCAAAGATCACAAGATAAGAAACTAGAAGTTTCTCGTGGCAAGAGGAAAACTTAGAGAATAGTACTTAGTACTTGCTACTATATACTAGATCTCTTTTTTTGTTTCCTATTTAGAAGTAGTCTCTAGATTCTAAAACTTAGTACTTTGTCTTGAGTCTTGAGTCTTGAGTCTTGACTCTTTATTATGGCTTATTCTGTAAACAATGAACTTATGAACTTAGGAAGTTTGAAGTTGAACATTATATGACAGTTTACCTTTGAAGTTTGAAATTTGAATTTTAAAGTTTTGAACTATTCAATGAATCTTACAACTCTTTGGTAATGAATATGATGCTCTAGACTCTAGACTCTATTTCATTTTGTGGTTGATGTCTTTTACAATCTATTGATAACAAATGTTTATGATTGATGTTATATGTGCACTAAATGGTTGATGCTTTAATGATCATGATTCATCACTAATCAATTAGTTAAATGATCTTATATCTATGTTTTCATGTTTTTTGCAATTGATTCGACATTCTGCATGTTTTTTTTATATATATGCATCAAAATATATATTTTTTATGTGTTATATAAAAAACGCTCCCAAAAAACTCTCGCTCCCGGAAATTTTTGAAAATTGACGCTCCCACTCCCGCTCCCGCTTCCCGATTTCGCAACCCGCTCCCAACAACCTTGGTTGGCACACATGTGGTGGTTTAACATCTTCTACAACGACACACTTGTTGAGGAGGATGGGTGCTTAGGACATGTGGAGTGACCACCTTGGAGGAGAGTGTTATTCATTTAGAGGTTGAGCACATAGCCCTAGGAACATTGGAGACACCTTGCACATATGTTGAGAAGGAACGCTTGAGTTGAGGAGCCATTGTTGGAGGACGCACCATCTCACTTAAAGCACTTGACATGTGGAAACCTAGACTTGGAGGGCGCCCCACCTTGATGTTGGATTTTAGTACCTCAGTAAGTGTCCAGAAGAGTGGCATTACTGGCAATGGCAAGGAGAGAAAACCTAGATGCATGAAGAGAAGGTACACTGGCGGGTACAACATTAAAGAAGGTACAAGCACGTGTGGCAGGTGTGCGGGTCCATACAACAACAAGGCAAACCTCCTCCACCAGAGATTCCATGCAGATCCATACAACAGTGAATGGGAGTGAAGTGTTGACATTTATTTAGGAGAGAGAGAGTTAGAGGGTGCATGAATAGCATTGGCATGCATGCGTCATTCTCAAGATACTTCTAGTTTGCAGCAGTCCAAGTTTAGCAGTTTGCTTTTATTAGTTGCTTTTCTAGTTTGAGAAAAACAATTTCTAGATTTAGAACTAGTGTTTCAATTCGTCTTCAGTTAGATGCTATTTCCAGATCTAATTCCACTTAGATGTTATTTCTAGTTTTAGCAGTTCTATTTTTACATCCACGGGTAGTTAAGAGAGAGTTGATGATCCCAAGGTAGTGGTTGCACTAAGGTTATTGGAGTAGGCACAAATCTCAAGGAGATAGAAGGCTTGCATGCCTAGCATATTCTCCAGTTGAGATACACTTCTTATTGGCTCTTCTACCCATGCGGGGAGATGCACTAGTTATGTAGGGATTCTTAGTCTAGTAGGCACCATTGTACATGTGTCTAGATTCAATGTACTCGCCATTCTCCTAGTCTATGAAGGAGGTAGGGGGTGGCCCATTGAAAGCGTGTAACTTTTATTATTTGAGAGTGTAGTAGTTTATTGTTTTCCAGTTCATGAATAAATAGTATTGCAGATTTGAATGCAGATTTTCTATGTGTGCTTAGTATTTACTGTGTGTTGTTGTTAGTAATTTCCAAAAGTATATGTAGCAGAATTTGTATTCAAGTTACAGCAGTTTTGATTGAAGGTTAAGACTTAAATTTCCTAGGGTCA
>SNQJ01S0285538.1:0-10994 GCA_010110895.2 Picea sitchensis
AGAAGCGGAAGCTTCTATTAGGTCTTCTTACATCCGCCTTATTCTATTTTATTGAAAGGCCTTATTAATATTGACCTTTATTACATCTGAATATATTTTTCTACCTATGTGCGGGTTAGGACCCTAACAAAAATAGACTAGCAACCATAAAAGATGACTAATAACAAAAAATAATTACTTATACCAAGAATAATCATGCATCAAGCCACAATTTTCCAAGAGAAATCCTTTGATAAGTTCACCAAGTCAAATAATTCAAGAAAAAGCTAGTGCGCACCTCCTTTAAAAGCCAAGTAACCTCAAAATAACACAATTTTTCAGCCAATAACCCTTAAAGAGGGTCGAATTTCAGACCACACCACTTGTGTGATGAGTGATGGTGAAAAAATGAGATAACTTTCTCTCTATTTATACAATATCAATGGCCTTTAATTATTTTTAGGTCATAAAAAGGTCGACCTAGCCAAATTACATCAAAAATTCAGTTTTTACATAAATGAAAGTAATTGGCCCCTGGAATCATTTCCAAGGATGAAGTCATGCCATTTTAGGGTGACGTTGAGCCCCTAGGGTGGAATGTTGGGCCTCATATGCAGAATGTTTAGCCTCTAAATGCCCTGGATGATGCCACAAGTGCCAACAAACACATAACTGCCCTCATAAATGCAAACCCTTGATCTGGATGACGTCTAGGGTCATAATGATGATGTCATGGGCTCTCAAGGGTTAACGTTTAGGTGGAAGAGAAAGATCCCCCTAGGTTTAGGTCTAGGTCTGCCAAAGTGTCTCAAGGAAAACGTCCTTCTTTCTTCCTGGTGCAAGTCTCTGGTGTCCCTCTGCCCCTGGTTGGGGTCACAATATCCATATGTGGGATTTCAGCCCCATGGAGGTCCGAGCTAATCATTCCCCCATATGTACCTGTCCATTGGGAAAAGTCCTGCATCAACAACAAGTATTCCCTCCAGGGGTTCATAATTCCTAGGGATCATAGCAATGTCAATCATGTCTAATAATAAAATCACCCAAACATGTGCATCAAACCCCCCTTTACCCAGACAAATGCTCAAAGACGTTATGCAGTTTAACAAGTCAAGTTTAGAGAAGGTCTTAGGGTGTCCTATTGGGATAATCCTCCTTACGTTTGGGGTTTTTTCCAGGTGAGAACCAATCTAGTTCATGTAAGTGTGTGTGAGGTGGCATGGGGTTAGTGTTTGAGCATGGGTGCAGTGATAACAGGGAAATGTAGGTCTTAACTGTGGGTGCCTTTGTAGAGGGAGAGATACACCTTGTCATCAATGCCATTCTTTCCTAGCCCATTCAATGACTTTTATTCTTAGTTTTATTACTTTTTATTTTCTTTTATGCTTCAAGGGAATAGTTGAGGGACACTGTCCTAGCTTGGTGATTATAGGTGACAACGTTACCCACAATTATTTAATGGAGATGAGAAGGCTGACTCGTGATGAGACCCCGTTTCTCTTGGCTATGCCACCAAGAGAGACTACCTTGGTTTGGTGACCGGATAGATGGTAGTGCCATACTGCTACATGACCATGGTCATAATAGGACGACTCATGATGAGACCTCCCATCCACCAACTAATACCTTGAGTGTTTATTTATCTTACACGTTCCCTTTTCTTACTGAGAAGCCTTTTACTGCTTTCTCGGGAATTCCTAGGCTTAGCATCTGAAAGGTTTCATTTTGTCTTTTAACTCTTGCCATCTACTTTTACCCTCTGGGCCTTTAGCCCCTTCTTCCCACAAGGCAAGGTACAACCCTTCCTAGTGTGGAAAACCAAATACCCAAAAAAAGGTAGGGGAAAATGAGAGGAGTAAAGATGGAAAGTGGTAAGTATGGAGGGAATGGACAATGAAATTTCATAGACCTACCCAGTGGAAACCCATCCTAAAGGGAGATCAACTTACGAGGGCATCATTTCACCCTTCCAGGTATGAACAAGTTAAAGAGCATAATTTCTAAGCAAAAATTATGAAATGAAGGAGAATTCAGTGCACCATATTCAAGTGCTTCAATAATCAGAGTGACACATACCATGATACCCAGACTCATTACCTCATGGAGCAAGACTTACTGCTACTTCAGGACCAGGCTGGTGGGATGGATACTATTGCTACTGATAGATGGGACACACTGAAGAAAAGAGGGGCCATGCTCAAGTCATTCGACTCTCAACACTCCATATCTAGGACTTGTGAGCCTCAAGACATGATATCCATAGTTATCCATAGAATAGGGGATAACATTTGGCTCCAACTTGGGGACATGTTCTCACCATAGAGATCATGAGAACCTCAACATTTATGGTATGACCTATATCTGCTAGATCTCAACAAAATACATTAGTAATCTTTAGGGCGGTGTTATCACCCCTTGCTCATTTATGATATAATAAAATAAAGGTAAGCATCCATATATACATAATGAAAGAATACAATATGAAACTGAAACTATGATATGCAGATGGTATATACAATGGATGCAAATTCCTAACTTACATCTACTTACCTGTTGGTTGAATGCTAGGTGTAGTCAAATAACTAGTGAAACCATCCTAGCAATATCTCATAATACTTGCCTATGTGCTTCATCATAAACCAAAACAATGACAAGTCAAGCACAAAAATAACATGAGTTAGAAAATATATTGCATCGTTGAAAATTGTAAAGTCTAGCTCATGGAGGCGAGAGGGAGGGACAAAATTATGCCAAGTCACACTCTTAGGAAAGTTCTCTATCCATCTAAAAAAGGGATTGTTCAAAATCAAAGGTTCAAAAGACTGACTCAAAGAGTCTGAAGGTTGGCTACCTTGGACATCTTCACATCCTGAGGTCTGGGAAGGGACTAGTAAGGACCTAGTAGAGGATGATTGACAATTTCTTAAGGGAAGTCTGAAAGATTGAGATACTGAATTTCTTCTTAAGGTATTCAACCTACCCTTGAATTCTAAAAGTAGGCTTTTCCCCAGAGAAAAATTAAGACAAAGAACATGTTTCCCAACTACACCTTTAGTGGCATAGAGAGGTAAAGTAGCCGAAGGGAGATGTAAAACCTTGTCACAAGGATCCTTCTTTGGGAACACAATGTCCTCACCTTTATCAATATCTGAGCACAACGATGGTTGATAATATTATTCATAGAATAAATCCAAGTGCTCAAAGAAATACTCATCAAAATCCTCAAGGTATGATACAAAATAACCATGCGAATATTGCACTGGGTCATCCTTGGGTGCTTGGAATTGTTTTGTAATTATATCATCATCTTGTTGCCAAACGTCAAAATTATTAGGAAGATCATATGATTGTTGTAAAGGCAACATTCGAAGATATCCTTCCATATCATAAATGAGATCCTCATATGAACCAATCAAATCCCACTTATGTCTTCCAACATGTATGAACTCATCAATATTATCAACCATGTCACTACCTTTGTCATAACATGAAGGATTTAAAGCATACAAGGGTTCCTCTAATACTTCTTCACCTTCCAAATAATAAAATAAAGCATCATCAAAATCTTGGAAAGAAAAATAACTTACTGTGTTCACTTCTTGTTGTGCAGGAGCTTCAATGGCTTGGATGACTTCATCAAATGGACGAGGGTCCATTACATCATCTGCAAGACTTGTCTCTTTAATCATCTTTTCGCCTTCATCAGAAAATGAAGGGCCTAGCTCTTCCAAGGGTTCCTTTACTTCTTCACCTTCTGAATCATAGAACAAAGTGTCATAAAAAACCTGGAAGGGAAAATGACTAACCTCATCCTCTTCTTTTTGTGCAGGAGGAATAGGATCTTGGATGGCTTCATTAGAGGGGGGAGCACACATTAATACTTCATCATCATGTTTGATATCTTCAGGCTCTCACTTTTTAATCAGGTCTTCATTATCCTCGATAGAAGCACTAGTAAATTCTTGCTTTTCCTCATGGGATTGGAAACCTTCATTAGGATCCTTCTCCTCAAACTCTTTTTGGTGGATGACTTGTTCCCTTATTTCCTGGAATTTACTAACAAAGTTTTTAAGGGAAACTAATATTTCCAAACTAAGAGCATCTGGGGTATCCTTGGGGTCATCAACTTTAGTTTCTGGAGTAAAAAGGTGTTCTCCCTTGAACAAGGAGATATTTTCCCTGATTTGTATAACCATGCAATAAGCTTCCTTGATTGATCTTGGCCCTTTTTTACTAAGGAGAAACCCTAAATTCACTAAGGGTGCATTGGTATAAAGGTAAGTGAGGTACTTGTCTTCAGGGTGATGGCTTCTAGGAGTTTAGTGTAGCGAATTCTCAAACCTAGTATGGAATTCCTTGACAGTCTTGTTCTGAGTTTGTTTAATGTATTCGAGTATTTTTATCAGCATGTGGATATCTTCTATTTTAATATTCCATATTTTGAGAAATGTTTCTTATAATTGGTCCATAGATGTAATGCTAGCATGAGGGAGACTGTCATACCATTTCCTATCATTTCCATGAAGAGTGGTAGAGAAAAGTTTCATCTCCAAATATTCAACATCATCATTGATAGGGTGGAGTTGAAAGAAAGCCCAAAAATTATCCATGTCACCTTCGACTATAACCCCATCATTACCAGTGGATCTAGGGAGCCAATTTTCATACCTCGGAGGCATTTGTCGAGGGTAACCCATAATTTTATTCATATCTATGGGTTTAAAATTACTTGGGTCCCATTGAGAGGCCATGATTGGATTTTTCATTAGTGGAGTCACCAGATAATCCTTCTAAGGATCAGCAAAGGGAAAAGAGGGAATCACCCTCAATGGAGTCGCTAGGTAAGCTTTGTGAAGTAAAGGCTTTAGATAAAGGCTTACCAAAAAAGTGTCGTTCGAGGAAAATTGACTCGATGTTCCCCGAAAATGGTGCCAAAATGTTATCACACAATTTTTACTTTGCCCAAATCCCAAGGAAAGTGGATCAAATTGACGTAACTGGGAATAACCTACCACTGTCACCATAGTAGGAGATCCCTTTATTTTTAGGGGAAATCACGAGGCCACCCCATAGGAGACGTCCCCGATGACTAAAGGGGGTAAATAACTTAGGTCAAATGAATATTCTTCCCCTCTCACTGGTCACCTTTGAGTTTAAGTCTTGGAGCATGAATCCTAAAAGGGTTGGTGACTTGCAAAGAGTTGTTTACTAGCAGAGAAGGCACAAGAAAGTATTCAAATGATAATGTTGCTTCAATCAAGACTGAATAAATCAGATAGCCCATTGAGTGTAATAAAAAATGATGTCGTTCTGAAATAATTAATGTAAAGTGCAAATATAATAGCACTAGATGATAACAAGTATGCCTCAAAGTAATTGATGAAGTAACAAAGGGCTATCGACTGCAATAATTCCAACAAAGCTTTGACATCAAGAACAATTTATGACTTTGATAATAGTTTTTCAAGTTCTAGAAAGAAAGGTAAATGCAACACATAACCAATAGATCAAAGTATAATGAAGAGTCTAAGTCCAAGTGGTTATAGGTTAGGGTTAGAATTACAAATGACAAAATTCCATAAGGAGTTTGGTCATGCACCAGGGAAAGGTTAGTGGATCACAAAGTCAAGTCCCAAAGGAGTCAATCCTTAAAACAAAATAGGTTAGTAGAAGAGGTCGTTTGAATAGTTTTAAGAGGTTGTTTGAAGGTTTTAGCCCCGAGGGTTTTAAGACCTAGGGTTTTGAATAGTTCCTTTTTTTGGGTAAAAGGGAGTCTAAGGATGGAGTTTAGATTTATAAGGAGGAAATGGCAAAGGATATAAAGTCAAGGTCAAGAGAAAAGATTGTGGAGAAGTAACACTTTAGTCCTCCAACAACTTTATTTTGAGCAAGAAGCCTCTACATATGTAGCATAATCTAGGCCCTTAGGGTTCTTGCCTCCTTGAGTTAAAGATGTCGAGGGTAAGATATTGGAAGTAGGGATGAGTGATGACCTTAGTCCCACTATCCTCAAACCTAGTGGAGGAGAAGTGCTAGAGAGTAGCCTTGCTAGGCCCTAGCACATCCCTCTTCCTTGATTTTAGAAGTGTGGCGTCACCTTAGGAAGATAGGTTTAGGTTCCTGGAAGAGTCTAGGTCAACACATTTAGAAAGATAGGATTAGGTTTCTATAGGTAAGACAAGAAAAGGAAGCTTGACAAACAAATAATGAAGAAGTAAATAACTTGGTTCTCCACACTTAGGGTTTTAGCATGAAATTTCATAATCTTCCATATACAAGCAAGCAAAATAGACTAGCAACCATAAAAGATGACTAATAACAAAAGTTTACTTACTTGTACCAAGAATAATCATGTAGCCAAATAATCCAAGAAAAATCTAGTGTGCTCCTCCTTTAAAAGCCAAGTAACCTCAAAATAACACAAGTTTTTAGCCAATAACCCTTAAAGAGGGCCGAATTTCAGACCACACTACTTGTGTGATGAGTGATGGTGAAAAAATGAGATAAATTTCTCTCGATTTATACAATATCAATGACCTTTAATTATTTTTAGGTCATAAAAAGGCCGACCTCACCAAATTACATCAAAAATCCAGTTTTTACATAATTGAAAGTAATTATCCCCTGAAATGATTTCCAAGGATGGCATCATTCCCTTCTAGGGTGACGTTGAGACCCTATGGTGGAACGTTGGGCCTCATATGCAGAATGATTGGCCTCCAAATGCCCTGGATGATGCCATAAGTGCCAAAACGTACATAACTGACCTCATAAATGAAAACCCTAGCCATGGATGATGTCTAGGGTCATAATGATGACATCATGGGATATCAAGGGTCAATGTCCAGGTGGAAGAGCAAGATCCCCCTAGGTCTAGGTATGCCAGAGTGTCTCAAGGGAAACATCCTTCTTTCTTCCTAGTGCAAGTCTCTGGTGTCTCTCTGCCCTTGGTTGGGGTCACAATATCCATCTATGGGATTTCAACCCCATGGAGGTCCGAGATAATCATTCCACCATATGTACATGTCCATCGGGAAAAGTCTTGCAACAAAAAAAGGTACGCCCTCGAGGTGTTCATAAGTCATAGGGATCATAACAATGTCAATCATGTATAATAATAAAGTTACCCAAACATGTGCATCAAACCCCCCTTTACCCAAAAAAATGCTCAAAGACGTTATGCAGTTTAGCAAGTCAGGTTTGGAGAAGGTCTCAAGGTGTCCTATTGGGCCAATCCTCCTTAAGTTTGGGGCGTTTCCTAGGTGAGAACCAATCTAGGTCATGTAAGTGTGTGTGAGGTGGCATGGGGTTAGTGTTTGGGTATGGGTGCAGTGATAACAAGGAAATGTAGGTCTTACCTGTGGGTGCCTTTGTAGAGGGCAAGCTGCACCTTGTCATCGATGACATTCTTGCCTAGCCCATCCAATGCCTTTTATTCTTAGTTTTATTACTTTTTATCTTTTTCATTTATGATTAAAGGGAAGAGCTGAGGGACACTGTCCTGGCTTGGTGACCAGAGGTGAAACATTACCCACAAGCATTTCATGGAGATGAGAAGGTTGGCTCATGATGAGACCCCCTTTCTCTCCCCTATGCCACCAAGGGCCACTACCTTGGTTTGGTGACCAGAACAAGCGAGCGTGGTTTGGTTTGTGGTCACCGTGAACAACTAGATTGGTTTGTGGTTTTCCTTAAACCACCACTTAGTAGAAGACTTACAACTTCTGTTACAGAACAGTTTGTGGTTTTCCTAAAACCTCCACTTAGTAGAAGACTTACAACTTTTGCTAGAGAATAGTTTATGGTCATATTTAAACCAATATTAAAGAACACTTCCAATTAGCAAAATACATCAACTTCCAACTTCTATCTGACTTAGGAAATGTTTCGAGAACCAATGAGCCTTAGAGCCAAGTTCCAAAGTTTGTGGTCATTTGTAAACCACCAGATTGGTTTGTGGTCTTCCTTAAATCACCGCCTCCATTTAGTAGAAGACATCAAATTTTTCTAGCCATTTGGTTTGTGGTCATCCCAAAACCACCTGATTCAGGGAGCACATTCAACCATTGGAAGCTGTGACTCCACTTTCATATTTCAGTGACACACTTCCAGATTTGAGCTCTCATCTTGGAATCACATACGCCCATTTGGAATAAGGGGGTGAATGTTGGAAACATAATATGTTAGGGTTACTCGGAGAAGGAATATAAAATGTCACAAGATTTGAACCATCATCGAGAGTCCAAGAGACCTCTTGGAAGATGAATCCAAAGGTCATCTAAACTGTGTATTCATACGTGTATCATATTGATGAAATAAAATTCATGCTTATCTTTATTTTGTTTATTCCAATATAAATGAATAATCGAGGATGAAATTCCTTTATGATGTTGGGTGTAAATGTGTTTAAGCTTCTAAAACAATTTACCTTTATTTTGTCTATTTTTTCTTTAATTAGAAACCATTTCTTGATTATTATTTTTGTTTAGTTAAGGTTGTTTACATTTATTGAATTTAGATAATGATCAATTGTGAAGCTTCTTAATTGACATGGTAACCTAAATTCTAGATTGTTGATCCAGATGGATATTGGTGGCCACCCACCTATTCCAACTAGCTCCTCTTGACAATATTTAGTTCAACACGTTCTTCTGTACTTCTTTGTAATTGTGGGTTCTACACTTATGGGTCTGTCTAAAGCCCTACACATCTTCCAGGTGGATACTGGTGGCCTCCCACCTAATCCAAATGACATATTTTGTATGTTTTCATGTTAGCACATCTTTATGTAGATGTGCTGAGTAGCTCCTCCACCAAGGAAATTGGCTCACTCGGGGCCAAATTCAGCAGAAGTTTCCTCACCTGATGGAAGAACTCAAAAAAATGGACACCATTGCTTCCTTAGGGGGGAGGACTGATCCAGATGGATATTGGTGGCCACCTACCTTTTCCAACTGACTCCTCTTGATAGTTTTTAGTTCAACATGTTCTTCTGTACTTCTTTGTAATTGTGGGTTCTACACTTTCGAGGTTATCTGAAGCCCTACACATATTCTAGGTGGATACTGGTGGCCTCCCACCTAATCCAACTGGATTATTTTGTATGTTTTCATGTCAGCACATCTTTCTGTACTTCCAGGGCCGTTTTGGGACCCTAAACAATGTTTTTTTAGCTCACCATAGTTAAACTGTAGATGGAGTCAAAGTTTGACAATGTAATGTGTATTTCTCGAAAAGACCTTTCCAACTAGCTATCACACGCCTAAAAAAAAGGTCGTATGCAAAATTTACAACCCTGGGAAGTTGATGTACCAACTTACCCATAGGGGCCCACATAACGTTTGACTTTTCATCTCCTAGGGTTAGGTTTTTGGATGTCTAGGGTTTTGGAATTCATGAGTAATGTTAAAAAGGCCTCTGGAGACTCATTGTAATCATTCTACTCAGACGAATGCAAGTAGCAGCCACATCTCTTCTCAGAGATATCTACCACCATTCGAGTAAGTGTTTCAGTTATGCAGTTTTACAGTTTCAGCCTATTTCATTTATTCAATAGAATATATTGTTCACCAGATATCTGTGTTGTTCTTCATATCTCCGTGCTTATTGTATTCAATTTGTTAATCAGTTCATTCCGCTCCTAAATCCGGATCAATTGTGTATTGTCATGGTTTAACTATCTAATTTATTTATGCAATTTTGAATATTTTCAATTGTCAAATACATTGGTGTTGTGTTTATTTTTTTCGTAACTGCTTGTAAACAACTCATAACTTCACATCATAGATGGCCAAATACAATTCCTCATTCATCATAATGTCACAATTTAAATATTTCATGAATTCACCCATTGTATGAGTACCAAATCACCTTATGTTGTCATATTACGAACCTTGCATTAGGGCCCTTATAATTTCATACATAGGATTAACATTGCGTCAAATTTTCAATCAATTTAAGGGTCTCAATTGGGTGTCAAACTATTTTTCCTTAATTTTCCCATTGAAGTGAAGTGAAATAATCCCCTTTAAATGAATTAATATATGGATGGCCTCACAAGTAGAGCAAGGACACATAAAAGTCACCTTGGAACAATTGCTAGGCATGTTATATTGATATGATCTACAAATTGCACATAAAGAAGAGAAATACTGCTCACATTATCATACATATTTAACTACATACATAGATTCTCTAAGTCATCAATATAAATAAAACATCAAGCACAACAATAAGAGGGAGTCACTATTTTTTTATATACATGGATAAATGTTTTTAATAATATTTTAAATTTATTAATTGATTTGATTTTATTAGAAGCCTTATTAATATTAATATTGATTAATCATAGGTATGTTATTTCTCTAAGTCATCAATAGAAATAAAACATGAAACACAACAATAAGAGAAAATCACTATTTTTATATGTATGGATGGATTTTTTTTAATAATATTTAAATTTATTAATTGATTTGATTTTATTAAAAACCTTATTAATATCAATATTGATTAATCATAGGTATGTTAATTAGCTATTCCCAATAGCATAAATTCGACACTTAAATTAAGACTACACTATTGTAAAGTAAAACTCTCCTATATAAAAACAAAACTCATAAATATAATAAATTATAAGAAAATATATCTACTATAAAAATAATTCAAAAAAAATTCCAACTAAAAATCTATTATCTCTATCCACTCCTCAACAAATAAAAAAACATATTAATAAACTTTGTAATGCAAAAACAATGCAGCATGCTCAAATTTCTGGTAACAAATAACTCTCATTCCCTTACAAAGCAAGACACATAAAAATATGCTATTCCCATATAGTTCCTCCAAAATTATCCTACCATAGACCATGACGAAGATCCCAAGTTAACAATTAATTTTTGAAAAGGCCTTCATTGGATTGCTTTGATATCAAGCATGTGAACCCTCAAAGCACTTTACCATGGAACTCGAACTCCACCTTCTTATTAGTATAAGTTAGTTTTGCATTAGCTATGTTT
>SNQJ01S0285540.1:0-10994 GCA_010110895.2 Picea sitchensis
TTCAACATCTTACATATGGATATGGATTCTTAACCAAAAGATCAATCTAGGGTCATCAACTGGGGTCTTCAACAAAGTACCCATTATCATTAGTTTTATCATCATTCCAGTAGCTTGCATGATAGATTTTCTATAGTGAAGGGACACCAAGGGAGGTGGAATTCGATGGGTTCCACTCGAAGAAGAGAAAGACTAGTTTGGTTTCCAACTTTCCATGTAATAAGATGGATGATTCAGAAATAGCTATAGTAAGTTACCCGATACAAAATGTTCATAATGCAGACACAATTAACAAGTCAACCTCAGCTAAATCAAATTTCA
The DNA here is from genome assembly GCA_010110895.2 of Picea sitchensis. Taxonomy (NCBI): domain Eukaryota; kingdom Viridiplantae; phylum Streptophyta; class Pinopsida; order Pinales; family Pinaceae; genus Picea; species Picea sitchensis. The sequence continues at coordinate 322 of SNQJ01S0285540.1, forward strand.
GTAATCCGGAGAAGTTCGTGAATGTAAGAAGAAAAGTACCATGCAGGAACAAGAAAGTTCAAAAAATAGTACAAGGTTAAACCATTTCCTATCCAACCACGTAGACAATCAGTATTGAGTCTCCACCATATTTTCATAACTAAAAGACAACTTAGCTATGATACACCCAACCTGCTATGGAAGTAAAAGCTACTAATCCCATATACAACTTGGTAGTAACTTGACCTTGAGTACTTATACTAACTCATAATACATGTATGTTGGTGATTCAAAGGAGAAAGAGAATAGTCTAAGGACAAGATCTGAACATCAAAATATAGGACAGAGGCAACTAATGAGAATAACATGAATTACTAGCATCTATAACCAAATCAGAAATATATGGCATGAATGGTGATTAGTCATAGACACATTTTCATATAATCTTGTTCTATGATAAAAAAATATGCGCCTAGAACTCATCAAACTCCCCCAATCATATTAAATTTGTCTCTCTATAGGTCGTTGATATCTAAAGTAGTAGATATCACATCACTAATGATTAGAAACCATCATCACTAATGGTTAGACACCATTGCAACAATTGTACACAGGCAATTCCATTTCTCATTTAGTTGGCCCACATATTGCACAAAATTGGAATGGACATGGTAATGATTTTCCACTGGACTAGTAAATGCTATAAATACCATATAGTAGTTACAGCCAGCATATTGTCAGTAAAAGATACTCTGTTTCAGATGTCAACAGTCGATTTGAAACTTTTGGGACAAGCAAAAAGACACAGGGATGGACTTTTCTTATTTCTCAAAAAACATATTGGAATGCCTACTTTCCTTCACAAAAGCTAAGCCCTGCTTACAGATTTTTCTCCCAAGTGGTTCAAGCAAGTCTTTAGCATCTTGCCTGATAAACTTCTTCATTTTCCTCATATATCCATATCTATTGAGAATTTCGGTACCAGGAAAGCCATCTGAAAAAGATGAAGTGTGTTGATTCTCATTACTTCCATCAAACTCCACCATGGATGATGAGGCCCTTTATTCAGTTGTGATGCAGGCAAGTTTGTCCCCTCGACTCACCCGCTCTCAGGATCATTCAAAAATCCCCTTTCGCTAAACCGAAGCGGCTCCTTGGAGTCCCTCGGAATCCTTGTGAAAAACCCGGTCCACAGGTCCTTTCTTCACCTGCACGGTTCTCTGCACTTAACTGTGATCTTCCCCTGATCTTAATTTCAGGTTTTAGGGTTTCGTGTTCCCCGTCGTCAAGAGTTCTTTACCTCTTGAATCCCCAATCACCGATGAGCTCTCATCCAGGCTTAGCCCCTCCTGGCTATGCCCTCTGGTCCATATGACCACTCTCCATAAGACCGCAACCTTATATCCTCCTATCGGGGTTTTGGGTTTCAATTTCCCGATGCTCTCCAATCCCCGTTAGCCCTCCAGGCTAAACTCTTGGTCCACGTGACCCCTAGCTCACAAGACCACACCCTTGTTCCCCATTGGGGTTTCGGACTTTCAAATGCCAAAATACAAAAGTCCTCAGGACTCGCGATTCCTTGAATCCCGATGCGCTCCCTACGCGTTAGCCCTCCTGGCTAGGCTCCTGGCCAAATGTGACCACTACCCCCGTGACCTCAGTCTTATCCCTTGTTGGGGTTTCCAATGCCAAAATGCATATGCCCACGGGATTCTCGATTCCTCGAATCCTGACTCTCTGGTTTACTGACAGCTAGCCCCTCACGATGGCATTGTCCTCCTTCTCTGATGTGTTGACAGTTGGCTCCCACTCATCGGGGTTTCCCACTTCGCGATTCCAAAATGCATGAACCCCTTGTCACCAGGATCCCCGATATCCCGATGACCCAAACGCTAATCAATGACTTCCTGTCGGGACTTTTCCCGATGGCGTCGATTTCTGCCACGTGTCCCTTCTAGATGGATGGTCTTGATTCCTCCGGGATTTCGAGACTTGTGATGTCCCGGTTCTTTCGACCTCATGAACTCCGATTTCCCGATGCCGAATATCCCAACTCTCTGTGGATTTCTGACACCTGTCTCCCCAAACAGACGGCTCAGATTTGTGTCGGGGTTTTCACAATAGATTTCCTCGATCTCTTGTCCACGGGAATGTCGATTTCCTGACACGCCAAAGTACCGACGGGCGCTCGATCTCCGCCACGTGTCTCCGCTAACGGATGGTCCAGATATTTCGGGCATTTCGAGACTTGCAGTGTCTCGACTTTCTTGTCCTCGTGACTCCCGATATGCCAATGGCTGAAGTCCTGATGGCAAACCTCATGCAGCTCATGTCCAATCTGATGGTTGATGGGTGATCTACTCAAGATCTGACGGCCCAGATCCGTCCTTCTTGTGCGCTCCTCCAGAGGATAAACTCTGCGCGCCTTCTCCCGATCCAACGGCTGACGGGATTTTGGGTGAACATCCGACGGTCCACAACCTCCTGGGCTTGCACCTTGGAAACCCAGTCATAACCTCCTCGCTTCTTTTCCATATCTGATGATGCAGATCGTTTCTCCCGTGCGCTCCCTCTGATGCTCTCTGGACGTGGAATCTTCAACGGTCCAGATCTAATTCCCAGCCGATCTGATGGCTGTTGTGCTCTCCTGAGCTTACGCACTCCCTCTTTCCAGACTTGGGATAAAATTCAAATTTCCTCAAGGCCTCGACCTTGGGTTCGCCTCCACGAACTCCACAACTATGAGTTCTCGACTACACACGTAAAAACGCTATCTCTTCTGAGCTTTGCTTCCTTCAAATCCTCAAGGGATTCCGACGTCTGCGCTTCTGCAGAGTATTCACGCGTACAAAGGTGCTATCTCTTCTGAGCTTATGCAAGTACTCAGACCCCTAAGGGATTTATTTTGTCTTTCTTCCTTTCTCCCACAGATGGAGAAATATGACGCTCTCCTGGCTGCCCTTCACTCCAGCAACCTCTTGCTGAGTGCTTCTGGGTATTCTACAACCCAGTGAAGATCCTTCAGTGGATACTTCCTCCAGCTCCATAACTCAAAGAGTTCTCTTTTCTTCCTTCAACCAATCTGCACACAGACTCAAATGCCCACCTGGCAGAGTATCTTCTCATAGAACGTTCAGCAGTTCTGTCCTCTTGCGCACCTATTCACTTTCTCAATGCCCACCTGGAAGAGCTCTCAGAATCCTTAGTGATTATGTTTTCTTCTTCAAACTTTCAGCAGAGTTCTTCCTCTGTGCCCTCCTTTCACCTGCTCAATTCCCACTTGGCAGAGCTCTACAGAACTCCTCAGAGATTCTGTCTGCAACTGTGTCCTTTCCCACACAGCCTTGCCTCCAAGGTATTCAGCAACCTTGAGGTCTTCCCTCTGAGTTGATGATTTCAGCTTCTGTGCCGCAGCACGTCTTTGTCTGACTCCGCAAAGTTCAGAAGTGCTTCAATGCACTGGTATTCAGAGTCCGCAGCACTCTGTCACACCCTCCTGGAATGAAACCACAAAGAACCTCTCAAGCCTGAAATAAAAAACAACCTACAAATGCATAAACATAACATACATCCACAACATACGTAAAGAACACACACATGCATCCATATAACACACAGTAATGCAGGAAAAACTTCTCTTTGTATTAAAATGGCAAATGCCTGTATTTTACAATGGTGTTCCTGAGCTCTCTCTGGCTCTTCTCAAACTTCTCTTCCACCACTACAAAATGAGATATGAAAATCTCTTTTACCTGAGGGGGCTCTTCGAGTGCTTCCCTCCAATCCTACCTACCCTATTCAATTACATTGAATGGGATGTCTAGTCCAGAATCGGACCTAGATCTTAGCCATTACACACATTTAAGGCCGATCTTATCTACAGCCTGCACAAAGGCACGGCTTCCCATCTCAACAGCTTAAACATTAAAGTTACATTGAATTCAGATTTAAATGAGGTTGCGCCTCTCTCTTAGCGTGCAATTTGAATTCGCTGGCGTGGCTGGCTAGCTGGCTGGCTGACGTGGAGAGATGCTCTTGCATCAAGTTGAAGTAAGATGCTCAACATGCTTATTGTTGCTAGAGCCATCTACAAGTGCCACAGAACCTAACAGATCGGACAGATTTGAATTACTACACAAATTTTCTTTTGTCTTCACTTGAGGTGAAAAATAATTCTTAAGGACATCCTGAAGGACCAAATTATCATCTACAACTGGAATTTCTCCTGTCAAAGTTTTGACGGAAAATTCCAGACAAAGATCTTGCTAGAAATCTCCAAAAGGTGAGACAATTGGTTAGTCCTCCCTTTTTTTGTTCAAGTCAATTTCTCCTTCAACGCTTTCTTTTGTTGGCCCTTTAGAACGAGTAACATTCTCATAATTGGCCCAGAGCTCATCCATTTGACGATAATGGGCATAGTGTGTTTTTCCTGGCTTGTATAGGTGGACTTATGCCCGCCAAAATTTCATAGCCTACAAGGAACTGAAACAAATACAAATAATATCTCAATTCTAAGTGAATTAAAGGAGGTATGTTATCACACCACCTAAGAAGATTTATGGTGTGCCCACTTGGGATTTCATCAACCTCAGACATGATAACCAGGTCATCTTCCCAAATGCCTGAATCTCTCATAAGTCTAGCCAATACCACTCTCTGGTGTGTTTCTTGTACAAAGGGACTCTCTCCAGGTGAAAGAGGCCACCCCCCAACAATTCCATACTTCAATTTGGCCTCTGGAAATTCAAATTGTTGCTTGTTCACAGAAACGTTCAATGGCTTCAGCAGGCCTGTGAATGTTGTATTGGACTCGAGAATCACAAAAAATTGTCACAAAAGGATCCAACTTGTGCCATCTAATAGTAAGCAAGTCCAATTCCTTGCTGAATAGAACGACATCAAACACACGACGAGGAATCAAATACAATGTACTTTTCCTTGTTGTTTGTTAAGTTCTAAATCTTCCAAACATTATTTATAATGCTTTTGACATCGGTTGGTTTTTTATTCTGTTATTTCAAACGTGTCATAGTGTGCAAAGTAATTATTTCTTGTTTGTGCAGATTTAAAATTTGAAATCTTATTTGTATTTCTGTTTGACATCCATATGCTTGTTGGTTTGTGCACTATATTTTGTTTGCTTCTCTGATGGGTTATTGTTTTACTTCCAGGTTTTGGAGAAAATACTTGGAGTGTTACTTAAGTTGGTTAAAGATTTCAAGCTACAGCATCAACATCAATATGTATTCCATCTTTACTCTGTATCTGTCAATATTTACTTCAAACATAATTTATGTTCTTCTGTTTGTAGCATATGTGAGACTAATGTTGTGAGACCTTGTGATATTTCTTAACATTTATTCCTCAACATTTGTGGGTCATGTAGGATGGTCTGAGGAAAGACTGGCTCTGCAAGAGGTGTGAGACAATGAATGCCAAATTAAGGTTAGTGTTTTTTTCATTTCACTTGTTGGCCATTCCAAGTAATTGTTATTTTTTTTTCCTCCAATGAAAACTTCATGGGGAAACACTAGGCACTTCCTTGCATTTCGTGGATCGTACACAGAGTAAATCTATTGGCACCGATTACAGTGTTGGACCCAGAAACCTTGGGCACTTCCTTGCATTTCGTGGATCGTATCCAGAGTAAACCTGTTGGCACCGATTACAGTGTTGGACCCAGTAAAGACATCGAGTGAGGCACACAACAGAGGAAATTAGCTCGGGGGATAGACTCCAAGACCTCCTGCATGAAGCTCAAAGCACTCAACCACTTGAGCTAGCCCACTAGGCTATAGTGCATGAAGCTCAAAGCACTCAACCACTCGAGCTAGCCCACCGGGCTATAGTGATAGTTATTTGGTTATATCTTATGGCACTACCAATGATTGTCATAAAATATGATCTAGAAAACAAATTTATATACCATACAGTGGTTCTATAATCTAGCCTTTTGGCTTATGGTCACACTGTTTAAAAAAAGCTACATTAGTAGGTGCCAACTCCCAACAGTTTTTTGTTGTGGATAGAAGAAATTGTTGAATGTTAGATGTTCAATTATCAACACCTGAAACATGTGATGATAGAAAATAGTTAGAGGGATAATGTACAATGCATATGTACTAAATTGACTACAAAGAATGTGTTGATTAAACCATGACATTGTCCATGCTGTAGACAGTCCTGCTTCATTGGGGAAAGTTATTGAGGCCTTATTCCAAAGGTAATTTCCATGCCTTCAACACTACCCAATCAAACACATTAGATGAGTCCACACCTAACCATATAACCACTAGTGGCAAATGCTTTTGCACAGAAGTAAGGCATTGATTACGATGTAACCTTTTCACTTATGGCAAAATTGAAGACAAGCAGGTTGGTTTTAGTAACGACATCTTAGTTCAAGTGAACCATTTATCAGATGAATGCCAACACTTCCATTCTAAATGGAGCTTTAGTGTACATGCAACATCCCCAAGGGTTCATGCAAAAGAAGAAAATACACCTTATATGTACGCTGTAAAAGGCACTGTAGGGACTCAAGTAGGCACCTGGAGCTTGGTATGTGAAGATTGATGAGCACTTAAGGGAAAATGGGTACATGAGTCTGTTAAATCCAAATCAGCTCAAGAATAGCTCTGAATCAGCCCAAGAAACACTCTGATTCAGCCCAAGCACACCTCCAAATCAGACCAAGAAGCACTCTGAATCTTCCCTAGAATTGTTCTGAATCAATACTCTTGAGTCTTTGCTACAACTCCAAAGTTTTTATAAGCTTACAAATGCTCAATGAGAAAGGTGTGAGGAAAATATAGGGGGCCATGTATAAATAGGTTAGGATTAGGATTTAGGACAGGTTAGGCACGTTGTTTTTTCATTCTTTTTTGGGGGGTGTTACCCCTCAGATTTGCATCAGGGTGGCCAAATTTGCTTCACTAGACTGTCCCAGCATTTTAGTTGATCATGTACACATTTTTGAGTTGATGTTTGAGCCCAGTGTTCCATGATTAGTTTTGCCTTCATGAGGACCTTTGTGATGTATCATGATGAGCCAAAAGTTGTGACGATGTAACATTTTGTATTGTCACTAGACCATGCTTAGTGATCTATGTAAAGTGTTTTTTACTTAGGTGGTTTCTCTAGAACCTTGTGGTTGGTCATGGCATGTCCTTCTAGATTCCATTTCAAGGCTAGTCCTCCCCTTATGTCTCATTCTAACTATCTTACAAAGATCATTTGTGGTCAAGGTGCATGTGCGGGGGTCTTGGAATGAGCCTATCGAGACACATGGTTTAAGCTCCCTAGGTTTTTTCACTTTACCCTTTGTAAAAAATGTGTTATGTTATTGTAAAATTTTTATACCTAGAAGCACACTTCCTCTTTAGCCCAAACATGGAACTATGTATGTCACTCACTCTTTGGCCTAGGTGATTATTCTCTTAGCACTTGGGGTTATTTGATATGTATTTGGCACTCGAGATCACGTGAAACACCTTCATGTGGATCATTCTTCCCCTTCTACTTATTCTTATGAACTTGGATGATGGAGTGGATGATGTAGTGGCCCTCCCTTAAGCGCCTATCCTTATTGAGGGCTACTTTTCATTCATGATGGGCTATGAGAGGATGGCACATTATCCCCATTGGAGTGCTCCACCATTTGGCACATATTTGGAGGCATATGTTAGCCTTTTGAGGAGTCCACCTTTTTCATGAGGCCATTGGCATCTTGATTGGATGTTGAGCTTGTTTGAGGAGGGTTTGACCCCTCACTTATTGGAGGTGACCATTGGCATGCTTTGAGGAGTTAGTTGTACTTTGGACACCTCACCTTTGGACCATTGGAGCACTTTGGGAGGAGCCGCCCACCTTCTCGGAGCCACACCTTCCACACGTGTCACCTTGGTCGTCTTGCATGCCTAGTCGTTCAACTTTTGAGGGGACATCCTCACTTGAGGGAGGTTGTTAGACCTTATTCCTTTCTTAAAGGCTAGACGTTGGATCTTTGACCTAGCCTACTCTCCATTTTGATGGAGACTATTGTTTATGTGGCATAACCACTTCACATTTTTTCTGTGTATTGTTGACCTTATCCTCCTTAGGTAGCTAGAGGATAATGGTTTTTATGATCTCCCAAGCTGGATCTAGGGTTTTAACCTAGGATAATTTTATATTATTGAGAGGGTTGTTGAGCCTAAAAATATATATAAAAGGCTCCCCTCCTTGGTTATTTTGTTGTTGTTGGAATATTTGAGAGAGAATTTGTTGAATATCGAGTATTAAGGTATTTTGGGGTTTTTCTTTCATGCATGGCCAAATATTTTGGTTATTCAAGCTCAAAGTGGTGTGAATTGTTTTATAGTGCAAAGGCTAGTGATTTGATCCATTTGAAGAGTAAATCTTTACTTGGAAGGAGTCTACTATAGTACATGTCTTTTCTCCTTTTCTATTTTAGATTGGGGTTTAATAATTTGCAGGATATATCTTAGGAATATTTGCAAACTTGTTGATTCCCAATTTTGGGATGAAATCAAGTGACTAATTGAAGGGGCATCCTTTAGGAGCTCTTTCTTGTGAAATTTCTGCATTTATTTCTAGCAAGATTAGGGTTGATCTAGTGACCTTTCATGCCTTATTTCCAACCCTAATTACATAAGAAAATAATCCCTTTAAGACTTGTTTCATTGAATCACAATTCTGACATTTACTTAAGTTTCTTTTATAAAACCCTAATTGTGATTAGGACTATAAACTGTACTGCAATTTTTCTATCATTTACTTGGGTTATTCACTAATAAAACAAATCTGAAATTTACTTTTTCATATTAAAAATCATATTTGCAAGTTAACCCATTGAGCTTAGTTTCATATCAATTGCATAGGTTTAATAAGTGGTTTTCACCACTTGTTCAAATCTGGAAATTGCCCTAAATAATATCATAAAACCATATTTGATTCATATATCCATATCATTATAAATTGATTTATCTAAGTTGGATCTAGTTGATGTATGCTTGGTTTGATAAATGCTGGAAATGACTTGTATGAAGCATCACATCTAAAGATTCCTTTAACTGTTGAATCCTTTTACTTTTCAAGGCTATATCTTATATTGGATTTAGCTCATTTGTGTTTCATAAAGGAAGTCTTTGCAACATATAGTTATCATCATAAGATTTACTTGCTATGTCTTGAGGCTCTTAAGTAACTAAATCTTCTAGATTTTTCATATTTACCACATACTTTAGGGATACCCCCTTGGTCTTTAGGGAGTTGGCCAAAAGTGAAGAGAATTGTACTAAGGTGACAATGGTACTTCTCCTAAGGTTACCTCAAGGTTGCATCCATGGATTAAGGCTTTTTCCACTTAGATGTGAGTTGAAAAGGTAACATTTTGGCGTTGTTGCTGGGGATAAAGACTTTCTCTCGAATTTTGAAGAAGATAGCTTCTTGTATTTCATTTTTTATGAGCACAGTTTGAAATGTTATTTTACATAACTCATCTGGCGTCTCCATTTAAGAAAATTTACTTAAGAAATATTCTACAAGAAGTGCTTCTCAAGGTCTTGTTCGTCTAATCCCTGAACTTGAAAGAGTTTATAGATGAAGATTGAACAAGCATAGTCCTAAAGCTAAAGAAGATAATTATAATTTGTGTTTTGATTCAATTCATGATATAAGATATTTCACTACTTTACTCCTCTTCGTAATATGTCTTTCAATGACCACTTTCTAATCTTTTTCCTTAAATACAAACCGCAACACTATTTTCCAGCATAACGACTTTATTGGTCCCTGATGATGGGTGGAGTGTCCACTCAAAACGTTGGACGTTTCAAAACCCCTTACAGAGAATTTATCCAGAAAGATTAGCTAACATTATGAATGATCGTGGAAACCTACATATTTAGATTATAAGATATTTGTTTGTAGGTAACTCAAGTTCCCCTAATCCTTAAAGAATAATGGTTGCTCCTAGGCTATTTGATTGTTATAGGCCCTTTGACTTTTCTACTATTACTGGTCAACCCCATGATCCACCTAAATCACTTGAAAGATTGCCTATATTTCATGGAGATAATGTTATTAGTGTTAATGATCATTGGGATGCTTTTGTGGATTTCATTAGAAGTGAAATGTACAACATCTTGTTCTTCTTTTCAAATTTTTTTCTCTATAATTAAAGAAATATGCTTGTAAATGGTTCACTAATTTTGCCGATAATAGCATAAACACTCTGGATGGTTGTAAGAACACTTTCTTTTCCAGTTTGCAAGAAAAAAGAGATAGTAGATTTCTATCGAATGTTTTAAATAGTGTAAAGAGGAATGAAAATGAAACTGTGGATGAATTTAATTCAAGATTTGATTAGTTGGTTCATGACATCCCTCATAATCTTCAACCAACCACAACCACTATATTATTATTCTATCTAAATGCATATCAAAGCCAATTTAGCTTCGTTCTTAATCAATCTATACCAATAGATCTAAAAGACACCCAATCTTAGGCCGAAAGTTTAGATGTTGATTGGGTTTTCTCAAGGAAGGTCGATTTCTTAGCCACACCTAGAGCATCTAGAGCGGAACCTAACCCAAGAACCATGAACAACATTGATCTAGCACCAGATCCTTTAACAACTATAGTGGATGCAATGAAGCGAATGTAAACCAATTTCAATCAATAAAATAATG
>SNQJ01S0285541.1:0-10994 GCA_010110895.2 Picea sitchensis
GCCGAATTTTATTTTCTCTTTGTTTACTCTCTCTGCAACCTTGTGGCACCCATATGACGAATTTTGTTTTTCTTTGTTCACACTTTGCAACCTCTGTCGCGAACTACATGTCTACACTGGGGCTTAGTTCGGCTTGTTGAGGTGAGAAAATGAACAGATCGACTCACGTCCGATCTTGTGGGTGTGCGCCGACCTGATCTGAGGCCTACGGTGAAGCTCGGGTGCACCAACAAGTTTTGCATTTTGTTCTTAAAAATTATGGTTTATGAAATATGGGAGGGGCGCGGCTCGCCCATGGTCGGCCCTCGTAAGTGACCATGGCTACTGTCCCTTTAGAAAAAGGATGTATTAGATTTTGTTTTTGTTATTAAAATAAAACTAATACTACATTGTCATCTTGCCTCCAATGTTTCTCCCTGAAATTGATGTCATTGATAGGAAAAGATTCTTTTTTGTGGATTGATGGTAAAAACGATTATCAAATTCATCATGTCATTTGTGATATCATTGTTTTGTTATTTGTTTCCTATTTGGCATTCTTTTTATTTATTTTGTTGCTTTTATTCATATTAAATTGCTAGTAAATGATGTCAATGAGGAACTATATAATCTTTTTAACATATTTTATATTATTTAATACAATGTGTAAATTAATCTTTCATTTATATACTGGACATATTTTTATACTATTTTATTTAGTATATGTTTTATCATTTTCGGCCGTGCCATGACACCTATTTATAATGTGTACATTTATCATGTTTTAGTATTTAATCATTGTATGGACAAGATTAACATTGATGGAATATTCTTGGTAGACTCAATAAATCAATGGTTGTGATTTCAACCACTAACTTTCTCACTATTATAAATACATCCTGCTTAATTACATGTTTATTTTTCTACTTTTACTTAATCATATTTAAAATTTACTTTGATATCTAACTGATTGCCACCCTATGAGTGATTATGCTTCATTTTCTAAAAAGCCCAAGTTTACCAACCACAACTTTTACTCCAACTATTATTTATTGGGCGGGATTTTCCTACCTGGAACTCTTACCGTGTGGGTTATTTAATGCCCAAGGCTCAATTATTTAGGCGTTCACCAGCCACAAATAACTTGTTTTGTTATTTGTTTTACTTGTAGTCTCTTTTAGTTTATTTTGTTGTCTTTATCTATAGTAAATTGCCAATAAATAATGTCAATGAGAAACTATAATCTTAATATATTTTATATTATTTAATACAAATGCTTATAAACCAATCTTTCATTTATATACACATATATTTTATATTATTTTAATTTAGTATATGTGTTTTTATCATTTTCTTTATTTTATGTATAATAATAATATATAACATATATAGTTTTTTAAAATCTTCCTCTACTATACATATGAACTTCATAAAATAGGAAATATATTTAATACAATGTAAACTAATCTTCATTTATATATATATGCATATATTTTATATTATTTTAATTTAGTATATGTGTTATCACTTTTCATTTTATTTATATATATAATAATAATATATAATATATATAGTTTTTAAATCTTCCTCTACTATACATATGAGCTTCATAAAATAAGAAATATATTTAATACAATGTGTAAACCAATCTTTCATTTATATACATATACGTATATATTCTTATATTATTTTAATTTAGTATATGTGTTTATCATTTTCTTTCATTTTACTTTTATATATAATAATAATATATAACGTATATAGTTTTTTTAAATCTTCTTTTACTATACATATGAGCTTCATAAAATAAGAAATATTTTATGTTATAAATATATCTAAGCTTATCCAACCCCCTATTTAATTCTCTATGTTTGTCTTCCCTACATAATTTTATGTATGCTTCTTGTACCTGAATACTTTTACAGATAAACAAGTGGAAACAAGTGGCAGGTGAATACTTTTATAGGTGAACAAGTGGAAGGTGAACAATTTTACAGATAAATAGATCCCTTTCCTCTTATTCATTTTCTACTTTCTAGGTTTTTGAGTAATCTTTTTAGGCCTTTTTATTATTTCTGTTATTTCTAACGGTTTCACATCGAAGTGCTATTTCTAGTTGTTTAAGGGTTGTAATTAAATGCTTTCTGACATAGATTTGTTTACGGAACATATGGCATAGCTTTCCAACTGTTATTTCCAACTGTTTCGGAGGTCATTATTGAGTTATTTCTAATTCTTTAAGGGTTGTAATTAAATGCTTTCTGACATAGATTTGTTTACGGAACATATGGCATAGCTTTCAATCAAGAGTTCGATGGGTAGGTAGGATTTAGGCCCAAATTTGTAAACTAGGGTTGTGATACCATATGTGAGGCCCTCTCTTTCAGGGCCTCTAAATATAGTTAACTCCTACTGTAAATGACTCTTTTATGTAAGAAAACTTATATATATGAAGTGTACCATACTTCTAAAATATATGCATGTAAGAAGTTTCATTTACAACAATTTAGTTAAGAATTTTATTTATGAAAGGAATAAACTAGTAAATAGGCATCATAATAGCAAGAACAAATTGATTACAATATTTACAAATAAATTAACTAGTAAAATACATAACTCAACCTCAAGTTATGGTTGATTTAAAGTATTGGTTATTTGTCCTTGTCCTGCCTAAATCAAAGAAAACCTAATATTTCCTCCCATCCAAATTAGATAGCCTCTTGGCTCTAACCTAGAATCCCACGCTTCCTCGATCCGAGCCCAAAATCTAACAAACTCAATCTCAGATGTATCCAAGAGATTTTACAACTCAAATTTTCTTCTCAATTTTATGTTCTTCTCCCTCCAAAAGTCACCCTCCCTCATAAATTCCCTATCTACCCTTATCTGTTCCCACTTACCCCATTACCCATAATACAATAAATAATCATTTCATTTATTATTACATTATTTAATCCATTAATTACATAATGATCAAATCTAATTAGTTAAATGATCTAATTTCGTTAATTAAACTAATAATTTCGATTACTTAATTTACTGCATTACATTAATGACTTAAATTACATTACTTAATTGTATTTATTAATTGATCCATTTTGGGCATTACACTGTGAATGTTCTAGGAATCTACACGCATTCCCTCACTGGGCATAAAATGATGAAAAATTTATGTCTATCAAGTCACAAGAGCGTGTGTGCACTCTTTAATAACATATATAACATTTATTATAGGTGACCAAGCATCTTTGTGAATAACACGCTTACTGCATGGGGAGAACTAGAACCTAAGGGCTAGGGATTGAAAGTGTTTTCAAGCATAGAGAAATGGTTAGAGCACCAACATGTGGGTAATTTGGGTGCAAAGGTTATGGGGCCTTTAACAAGACGTATACAGTGTAGCTGGGTCGAAAGTGTGGAGGGGTTTAAGGGTAGATTATAGGTTATTTTTAGGCTTATATGGAGCTAGGGGAGTATAGGTCATGGTCTAAATCTAGCTCTAGCTTTATGCCGTGGTCTAGGTCATGGTCTAGGTCTATGTCATGGTCATCGAGGATCTAGGCAATGGTCTAGGTCTTTCCATGTCAATACCTATACCTAAACATAGAAACACCTAGACATGTAAAGGTATTGACATGTCTAGGTCAAGGCCATTTCCTTCCTTGCAATGTAGGGAGGGGGTGTTAGGGTCCTAACCCGCACACAGTAGATCAATATATTCGATGTAATAAAGGTCAATATTAATAAGGCTTTCAATAAAATAGAATAAGTATGTAAGAAGACCTAATAGAAGCCCGCTTCTAGAAGGATCTTCCTCTAGATGCTTCTCTTGATAGACACATTTAGTATAAATAAGGTCGAGGGTATGAAAACCTCTAGCTTGGATATTATTGTAAAAAAATCGTTGCTCGACCGAGGGTTTCAAGAGCTCCAGCGAACATTTCTCTCTCAATCAAAGTGTTATTTCGCTGTTATTCTTATATCATTTCGTTATTGTGGAGATTATGCTAGTTATACTACTATTATTCTGCCATTACTAAAATTTTATTTCAGTTCTGCGTACATACTTTTTGTCCGTATATTACAAGTGATATCGCATAATCTCTTGGCGTAAATTGTAGGGAATCTTTCGTAGAGACGCATTCTGTCTTAAGCCACAAAGATTTGTCGCTATCGCATAAACTCCCGAACAGGGATTCATACACACAGAAATACAAGTGGTTCTTGCTTATTACTTGTTGGCCACCCTTGTAACCCCGTTGGTGCCCCTTCGAGTGGTAGCGATCGTAATAACACTGTGTACGATTGACCTAGATTTCAAGCCCTTTTTTAGATAAACTGATCGGCCGCCTGATCACTATAGTGCCACCGAGAACAACACTGAAGATAATTTCTAGTACCAGAAGTCTAGTAGCACGCACTAAGGGTACGGCTCTATCCTTAGTTAATGTTCTCAGATATTGGGTTGAGTACTATTGACCTCACATCGAGCATCGAGAGCTATAGCGCAAGGAAAACCCGGTTCAGAGAACCTCAATACCTAACTTTGGGGACAAAACATCAACAAATTAAAATATATGATCTATCACGAATTGTACGGGCTACTGGCAAATACACATTTCTTTCCTCGTTAAGAATTTGGGATTTCATCATTGCAGCATACTTCAGAAATGAGTATAACTCCACAAGTGTAAAAAAAAAAGTACGGAAATTTTTCACCATTATTTGTGATCCGGATTATTTCTACATCTAAATGAGAGCGGAGATATAATAAAGAAATGCACGTAGATATCACGTGATATCCAAGAATATAACGTAAATATATTAGAGATGCAACCATAAACACAGATACAATAATAGACGATTTCTATCAATGAAATAAACGTACAGAGACAGTAAAAATACAAAATGAAAGACTCACAAGAATGGTGGCAACATATCTCTAAGAATAGATGTGACAAATACCGCATTCGGCAAGAAGATGATTGCTAATGAGGCTCTAGGAGGACCTTTTACAATAAATGTGAATGCCAAAAGTCCTAGACATACCAAAACCCAACCCTAGGAGTATTTAGCGCTAAACGCCACGCAATTCGGGCTTGGGTAAGTTAGTACATCAACTTCCTGGTCGAACTTTGAATACCATCTTCAGACATTGTTGCATGATATCTCGCTGGAAAGGTATCATTGAGGAGATTCATTTTGGGGCTCAATCATGCCTTGGCTATCATTGAGAACCTCGACCAAAACCTTCATTTAGGCCCTCAAATGGCCCCTAGTTAAAACTGCTAAAAAATAGTAAATTGCCAAATTGCCAAAATGTTTTGAGCCGGGCTGAAAGGTGTACAACCGACATCCACCTAGGATCAATATTCCTCCTTAGCCAAATGGTCTCCATTATGCTGAGTTCACGGGGGAGAGGAAAGTATTGTCGATCAGATCCGGTGAGTCGCTGTATTATCGAGACGTCACCTAGTTTGTGGAAGTTTTTCATGAACCCGTTGAAGTTGAGGTTGTTCAACGTTGAGCTACATGAGAGGAAGGTGCGGCGAATTCATGGCTTTGTTGCAACCTTCCTCGCCGACCGCTTTTCGATAGAAGGTGCAGGGCGACCGTAGAAGTGGTTGCAATGCCCTTCGCTCCTCTTGGAACGCATTTCAGAAGAAGTCAATTTTGGCAAAGATGAGATACCACCTTGCTACAATTCTTTAGATGAAACAATATTGGAACTACCTCGTATTCGGTGAGATGGCCCCAAAGTAACAATGACACCACGAGGTCGAGACTCATAACAGTACGGTGCTTCCACATTACATGTATCGGGCCCAAGAGAACATCACGTACTTCCAAAGGGGAAACATCACATACCTCGGTCCCCTTGAAGGGTTGGATGCCATTGGACAAGCGACATTACCGGGCCTAATAATAAAGATCCGCCCCTACAGCCACCCAATGTTGTATGGTTATGGTGTGGTGCTGTCGACAATCCCAACTGCTTGATCACCCCCGCCTGCATGAGGTTTTTTCTCGCTTCCGCTATCAACAATAAAATGCGCCGAGTCCCTTCACCCACATCCGTGAATCAAAAAGGCCCTCCCCCTCGTGATCCGGCTGGTTCTTCCGCTGAATTGATATGGTCGCCATAATGGCGTTGGGGTCTATGTCAATGATTTGTCCCTTACTTGTATTTTCAGAATCAGATTCTCGAATCGTTCGCTCAAGTTATTTGATCTCGGCCACCCATGATCGCTTTGAACGACATTCATCGTTGTGCTGGGGATTTTGTGGAAACACACCATTTTTGCGTCCTTCTTTGTCTTCCCCGCGACCCTTCTTTCCCGGTGGCTTGGACTGGTTTTCTGAGACTATTTATTAGGGCCGCCTTTGTCATACTTTCGTTGTCACAGACGGCGCACCAATTCTTTTGTTCTGGTGTTTAAATTTCTGCCCAATTTTAATAGCATATTGATAAGCAACACCGAAAGTGATGACATGTCCTAAATCCATTTCCCATTCGATGGTCCGTAGAGCCCCATGGTATTTCTCAACCAAATGTCGCCGGAGTCTCTTTGATACCCAACTGGTGTGAAAGGTATGGAAGGTATTGGTGTGAACTCCTAAATCGCTTAGCCCTCGCAAAGGTGGTCCATCTCATGTATCGGTCTTCAGAAGGCCAAATGTGGTAATATCGCTCCTTGACCACATCCATAAAAATCCCAAGTGGGATCGGCCCCATATATTCCGTACTCCTCTGTGGAAATTTCTCCCGTTAGTTTCCACCACCCTTGACATGAGGAGAGCTTTAAGGAGTGCCGAAGGTGATATTTTATCTTTTGAAAAAATTGTGAACAGAAATAACCTTCTGAAGCAGAAGTTAACCATTTTTCTAGGGCTTCAAGATCTATCCGGCCCTCCAAATACGTGAATATCAAAATTAACTTGTACCTTGAAGGTGAGGTGCTCCAAAGTGGTCGCTGATGAAGATGCTCATGCCATCGACGTGACGCTTAAGGATGTGGGAAAAATTCTCCATCATTTCGCCAGCCCCTTTGTCACGGGAGAGGGCTTGCTCAAGCAACATATTGATAGGATCGCCTACTCCATCAGCTTTTTTTTCCCTCCACCATTGAGGGTTTATTGGTGTGCGGTGAGCAATTGTTCTAAGAGAGAAAGCTCGACCCAACTTGGATATACTTGGACCCTCATCGGGACATGCACTCAAAAAAGAATCAAGAGCAGCTCGCCTTCGGGATACCACCGATCTGCATTATTTTCGGCACGAAATGCAGCAGGGATATAATAAAGAAATGCACAAAGATATCGCTGTGATAATCCTAATATATCATAAATGTATGAGAGATGCAAACATAAACATAGAGATACAAAGAATACACGCATTTCTATTAATGAAAGAAATGGCCAGACCGAAAATGAGTGAAAGACTCCTCAGAATGGTGGCAACTTATCTCTCGAGAAGAGATGTGACAGCCTACCGTGCATCGGCAAGAAGATGATTACAATGAGGCTCTAGAGGCCTTTACAATAAATAGGAATTCAAAGCCGACATCTAAAAACCTAACCCCTAGGAGAGATGAATCACCAAAAGTCATGTGGGCCCCATTTGGGTAAGTTAGTAACATCAACTTCTCGAGGTCAGAACTCGAATAATGCATTCGCTTTAGGCGCATGATAGCTCGTTGGAAAGGTACTGAGGAAATCCATTTTTGGGGACTCAATCATGCCTCGGGATATCATTGAGAACCTCACTTCAAAATCCTTCATTTAGGCTCCCCTCAAAATACCTCCAAAGTTAAAACCGCTAAAATAGTAAATTGCCAAAATTGCCATAAACTGTTTTGAGCTACCAAAAAAAGGTTGGTGGCTATCGATATCCATATGGATCAATTTGAGACCTATTCCATTGGATACACATCTTCTTCCCCTTATCAATTTTCATCAATATCATTTTGGAAAAAAATTCTAACTCCCCGCCTCACTCTTTTCGGGCTTCACTCCAAATTTCATGGCTCATACCCATAGCTAAGACTCGAAGCTTGCTTCAACACCTTGGTAGACCGTTTCCTCGAGACCCAAAAAGAAGTGAAACAACTCAGTTCTATTTTTGCCTCCATCGATACATCCATCAATAAAACCATAAACACAACCATGTACCCTCATTGAGGAAGTCAACAAGAACTGAATTGACTCCAGCCTTTGAATCGTCTTTGCATCAATTTCTGCACCAATCTGAAGATACCTACAGATGACCTTTTCTCTGATGCACCTCCAAATACTGAAGGTGAATATTCCTCCATTCCCATACCTTTTATCCCATCACTTTCAACGGATCTACGCCTTTCTCACGTGGATGTGACCAAATTTGATGGCTCTGACCAATCAAGTTGTGGGTAAACCCAAATGGAACATTATTTCTCTTTACCATTACTATGCATGACTTAACCAAACTCCGCATGGTGTTTTCCATCTAGACCAAGAACGTTGGTAATGGTGGTAATGGAGAAACTTCCCGTCGAGGGTATATTGCTTGGACCTTAAATTTGTGATTGAGCTTTATGAACGGTTTGACACGACACCAACCATTTGGGATGTTCAACAAAGTTGAAACAATCAAGAATGGTGGAAGACTTCATGCCTTCCTTTGAGCACCTGGTTTTTTGAATAGAGGGCATGACTGATGCGTGCTTTCGAGAGTGTTTTATCAAGGCTCCTCAAGGATGAGATTCGCCTACGTCCGCTGGCTCAACCCCTCGTTGGGTGGAGGCTACTAAAAGAGCTAAAGAAGCACAATAGTTTGTATCCTCTCAAAACGAAAACCCTTCTTTATCCCTCACTCCTAAACCCGGTAAATCCCACTACACCCTCCACCCCATTAAAGATCCAAAATTGGACCAGGTTGAAATGGTTGAATGCCAACTCAAAGGCCTTTTGTTATAATTATGATGATAAATATTTCCCGCGCCATAAGTGTAAGGAACAAAATATTTTTATGGCCATCTCTAAGGATATTATTTCAGAAGAGGATGTTGAAACTCCCCTTATGTCCGAGTCACTTGAAATCACTAACATAACCACTCCCTCGCACTTCCTCAAGTGGAACTGGTCATTTCCCTCAATTTTCTCACTGGCTTCTTCGCCCCCAAACCCTCAAGTTAATCTGCTACA
Organism: Picea sitchensis; assembly: GCA_010110895.2. Lineage (NCBI taxonomy): Eukaryota > Viridiplantae > Streptophyta > Pinopsida > Pinales > Pinaceae > Picea > Picea sitchensis. Next base: position 9,163 of record SNQJ01S0285541.1, read on the forward strand.
TCAAGCATCGGTTGTCATCATTTTGGTTGATAAGGAAGCAACCATAATTTCCATTCATCTTCATTTCCCAAGAAACTCATCGCTACATCCATGCCATCAAAAATTTCCAAGTCATGATCGCCAATGAAAATCTCCATGAAATGTAGAGGGCACTGTGAAAATGTGCACTTACAAATCGCTGACTACCAACCTAAAATCCCATATGTTTCATCGTATTGGGTGGTTGTGACATTGTGTTGGGTGCAGATTGGTTAATAACTTGGGTCCCATTCTCATGATTTTAAGGCATTAACCATACAATTTGGACCAAGAAGGCTACCAATATAAATTCCTAAGGCATCACCGTTGGTTCACTGAGGTCATTAGTTCCCATCGTATTGAAACTCAAGCCTTCAAAAAGTTCATTCTGGGTAATATTTCAAATCCATGGCTAAGCAACAGAGACACCCTCGATGTCGCACATCCTCCAAGCCCTCCTTTCTAAACATAAATGGTATTTTCCACTTCCCAAGGACTCTCCTTCCCGCGGTGTCTATGATGATTCCATTCCCAGTACCCATAAGCTCTTCCTCCCAATATCCATCCAGATTTCACCCCTTTCACAAAAAATGAAATTGAGAAAAATGGTCTAGGAACTCCTTAAAGCAAGCATTCTACCTAGCACGAGCCTCCTTACTCTTCTCCTGTGGTCATGTCTGGGTCCTGAAGAAAGAAGGTTCTTGGAGAATGTGTCCTGACTTTCGTGCCCTCAACAAACTGACCATTAAAGACAAATTTCCCATTCCTGTCATTGATGACCTCCTGGATGAATTGAGTGGCACCCAATTCTTTACTAAACTTGCTCTTCGCTTGGGCTATCACCAGATATGTATGAAAGAGGCAGACATTCCCAAGACGACCTTTCAAACTCATGAGGGCCACTATGACTTTTTGGTCATGCCCTTTGGCTTGTGTAATGCCCCCTCCACCTTCCAAAGCCTCATGAATCATGTCTTCTATCCCTTTCTTTGTCATTTTGTCTTAGTTTTCTTTGATGATATCCTCATCTATAGAAAAACTTGGACAAACCATATTAATCATGTGGATTGAGTTCTCCATCTACTCTCTCAACGCCAACTTTTCCTGAAACAATCTAGATGTGCTTTTGGTGCCTCAGAAGTAGAATACTTGGGTCATCTGGTTGGCAAGGATGGCATCAGGGTGAATCCAAAAAATATTGGAGCTATGCAAGACTTGCTGTACCCAAAGACTCTCAAAATCTTGCGTGGATTTCTAGGCTTAACAGGGTATTATCACAAGTTTGTTAAGAATTATGTAAAGATTGCATCACCTCTCACTGCTCTCCTAAAAAATAACTCTTTCACTTGGACTCCAGACGTTGCTTAAGCTTTTTGAACCTTGAAGATGGCAATGTGCACCACTCCGGTTCTAGCCCTTCCTTATTTCATAAAGACCTTTGTGTTGGAATGTGATGCCTCAGGGAAAGGTATCAGTGTTGTCCTTATGCAAGAGGGTTGACCTTTGGCCTTCACCAGGAAGAAACTATCTGAAAGGAATCTGGGCAAACTCATTTATGAAAAGGAAATGTTGGCTATTCTGCATGCCGTTGATTTGTGGTGCCCTTATCTCTTGGGGCAACATTTCCAAATTAAGATAGACCATCAAAGCCTCAAGTATTTTCTGGAACAGCGCATTTCCTCCTCGGAGCAACAAAAATGGGTGACTAAGCTCTTTGGATATGATTATGAGATCATTTAAAAGAAGGGAAAAGACAATGTGGTGGCAGATGCATTGTCCCGAAAATATGAAGAAGAAGGATCCCTTTTTTCTCT
>SNQJ01S0285542.1:0-10994 GCA_010110895.2 Picea sitchensis
TGAGACTACTACAGGCTTTAATGGCAGAGATTTGAGTTGTTGCTTTCCTGAGAACTTTTGTCATTTGATGCAAGCTCTGATTTCTCTGCAGACATCGGGGAATAAGGTGGGCCAGTAATACCCAGCCCGGAGGATCTTATGAGTTGCGTTCTTCCAAAATGATGACCTCCGCAAAGACCGCTATGGAAATCAAACATAACCTTCTCGGCTTCTTGCAGGTCCAGGCATCTTAAAAATACCCCTAGAGGGTCTTTCCAGTACAACGCTTGGTCAATGAGGCAATATCTGACCGCCTTGAGATTTAGAGCTCTTGTCTTGCTTTTTTCCATTCCATCAGGACGCCTCAATTCTTGCAGGAAGTACAAGATATCCTTGTACCAGGGGCATGCAGCCAAGGATAAGGCATCCTGAAAATTATTGTTGGATGACTCAGCTTGCTCATTGATGAAGCTAATCCCTAAGGCTTTGAAATTAGATTAAGCCAGTAGCTTGGCCAAACCTTTCCCCTTTATCAACTTGGTGGGATTAATCACCAGATCAAACTCTAGGATCTTAGCAATCCACTTACCTCTTCTTCCGTCTATGTCAGGCTGTATAAGAATGTCCTTCACAGAAGCCGAAGGAACGTATGCAGTGATCCTTGAGTGCAAGACATAGACTCTGAAAGCTTTGAGGGCTTTCACCAAGGCATAAGCCTGCTTTTCCATGATCTCGTACCGGACTTCTGCATCTCTCAATGCCTTGTTGTAGAAGGCAATAGGTTTCTCTCGCCCTTGATCATTTTTCTGTAACAAGACTGCTGCTACTGTATCATAGGAAGCAAAAGAAAAAATTAGGAAATCTTTGGAATAATCAGGACTGATTAGCACAGGTGCCTCAGTCAACGCCTTCTTTATTTGGACAAAATATTCCCTGGGTTCAGTGGTCCATTTCACTTCATTTCCCTTCCTGATCATGACTGTGATGTGTCTCACCAACGCAACAAAATTAGAGACGAATCTCCTCAGAAAATTAATCTTCCCCAAAAAGGCCTGAACTTCCTTCTTAAATCTGGGAAGTGACAGGGTCTTAATTGCCTCTACCCTACTAGGGTCAACTCTCACTCCCTCTGCTGATACTATATGGCCTAAAAGCTTCCCCTCCTTCATAGCAAACAAATATTTCTTGGGGTTTAAAGATAAGCCATACCTCCGACACTTCAGGAAAACCTTTTTCAAGTGGCAGCAGTGCTCCTTGTCTGACCTGGAGAAGACTGTGATGTCATCCAAATAGATCACTACAAACTGATCTTTCTCCCCAATGAAGGCTATGTCCATAGCTCGCTGAAATCTTGCCCCTGCATTCATCAATCCAAAAGGCATTTTGGCATACATGAATGTGCCCCAAGGAGTGGTGAAGGTTGTTTTTTCTCTGTCCTCGGGCATGACTGATATTTGATTATACCCCGAAAACCCATCAATCATGGATATCCTAGATGCACGAGTTACCCTCTGCAATATGTGTTCCATGTTGGGCAGGGGATAATTGTCTTTCCTTGAGCTTCTGTTCAGGTTCCTGAAATCAACACAGAGTCTGATTTCTCCACTTTTCTTTCTCACTGGAACCAAATTGGCTACCCACTCAGAATACCTCAAGGGGACAATGATTTGGGCATCTAACAATTTCTTCACTTCTTTCTCCATGACAGGCAGCAACATGGGATTTATCTGCCTCAGCTTCTGCCTGAATGGCTTAGCTTCTTCTTTCAGTGGGATCTTGTGCTCAATGATAGATGTGTCATAAGTTTTGAGGTCTTCATAGGCCCGTGCAAACACATCGGCGAATTCCTTTAATAACCCAACATATTTCGCCCTCTGTTCATTTGTCAGGCTGCTTGATAATTTGAAAAACTTAGGCTCATCCTGCATGCCAATGTTGCATTCGGCTATGTCAACATCTTCACTTGAAACACCACTCTTTATTGCCACATCATTTTTGTCAAACAGTCTTTCTAAAGGGACCACTCCCCTCGGAATGTGATTGCTAGGCAGTTGAATAATCTGGTGATTGGCAATTTTATTCAAGAATACCTCAGAGGGGGGGTCACCTTCGGGATCAGGTTCCTGATCGATGTGTAATGCAAAAAACTCATCGACGGACTGAAGAAATTTTTTGATTCCAAGATCGTCCTCGAATACCTTCCAATACTTTATGTTGTCCGGGATGGATGGCCTGTATCTTACCTCAACCTGACCATTAATCTTTGGTGGCAGGGGGATCCTGAACAAACTGGATGAGACTGCTAGGGAGTCGGTTGTCGTATTCTCTTCCCTTGAGACAAAAACAATGTTGAAAGCAGAGAAGAAATTATCAATCAAGTCCCATACTTCATTTCTGTAGATTCTAAGCCAAGGATACTTGGCCCGATAAATATTTTTGACCTGTTGGATGATCAATTCTGCGTCTCCAAACACAACCATCTCCTTTATCCCCATTTATTTTGCAGCCCTCATACCCAGAACAAGAGCTTCATATTCTGCCACATTGTTGGTGATTTTGAATTCCATCTTGTATGACAAAGATATGGTCACTTGACAGGGCGATATGAAAACCACTCCGGCACCTGCACCTATACTGGAGGAAGCTCCATAGAAGAACATCTTCCAAACAGGGGTGGTTGGAGGAGGTATCTCCTGATTAAGAATGGGTTGCTTTCTGATCTGTAAAGGGGCCTCAAGAGTTTCGGTGATCTGTAACAAACTAGACCCTAAATTAGTGTCAAGTGCAAAGATGGGGTGATTAGTGGGGTTTGCTTCATCGTTGACAATATAGGCTAGCTGAGCTTCTCTGTACAACCTCTTGTGTTCCCCTCCAAAAACTGGAATGGTGGCATATGTGAGATCCATATGTAACGTTCCTCCAAGTCTCTTAATCCAAGACCTTGACAATAGCATGCCAAACCTGGGGGGAACATCAACTACCACAATGTCCATGACCACACTCTTCATGGGCAGCTGAAACAAAGAAACCACCAGGTCCTTGATGACTCCCAGACATTTCACCCTCCTCGAATCAAAAGAGTACAAATCATGATAGGCCTTGGTCACTTCTAGTCCTAGTTCTTCCATGACTATCTTGGGCATAAGGTTATGGGAAGCTCCTGAATCCATGAGGCAATTATGAAACACTTTGTCATGTATATTCAGGGAGGTGTAGAAGGGAGGGGATGAATCATCTATGTCTTCTACCATGGGACCTAGGATGACAACTGGCTTCTCATCTTGAAGGTTCACTGAGTCAGAGGGAGGTTGAAGGGACTCAGATTGTAGCAGCTTAGAGAGAGACCTTTTAAAGTCTTCATTTTTAACTAGCTCAGAGATGGGGACGGGAATCCTGATCTTTTGGATTTCATGCTCAAAATTAAAAGAGGAAACAAGCTTAGGAACTTCTCTTACCTCAGGGACAGGCTCTTTGGCTGCTGACAAAACACTCTGAGCTTTCTTTTCTTTAGTTGTGGTTGTTGCAGTTTTAGTAGGCCTATCTGCTATGAGGGGATGATCCTGGATGTCAAAGTCTCCTTCTTTCTTTATTGACCTGAGATTGTATATGTTAGAAGTGTGGTCGGCCCTCTCTCCCTTTCCTAACTCCTGGATATGAATGTTCATCAGGGATTTTTCGTATGCAGACTGAGTTAAATGGGGAAAAGGAGGGGCTTCCTCAACACAATGAATTTCGGGGTCGAATTTGTCTATCTCCTCTCCTTCCTCATGAGTAACCAGGTTATTTTGGAGGGGGGGTTGAATCCTTTGATCCTCTCTATCTTTTCCCCTTTGTTCCCTTGGGAAGGCATGTGGTCCATTGTTATTAGGTCTCCTGAAACCTCTATTATCAGCGTTCTGGGAATGTTTGTACATGGGCTTCCCTTCTAAATCCCACCTCTCCATCCTGGCAGAAAGTGATTTTAGTATTTTGGTTGTCTCATCAGTTTGATGGGGCATGGGAGAGGAACTGGATGGGGAGGCTTCAGGCCTTTTGTTAGATATGTTTCTATCAGCAGCGCTCTTGAGTCGGTCAACAGCTAATATGTTATATTCTACTTCCACAGCTACATCCTGCATGTGGGCCAGGGTAGTGGCTCTTCTCTCTCTCAGCAGTAGGCAGAAATCAGGATCAAAAGCGCTAGCATAAGTGATCTTAGCCGAGGCTTCTGAGGGAATTATCTCAGCAGGAATTTTATTATACATTTTATTGAATCTCTTGGAGAAGTCAGAGACAGACTCTCCTTCCTTTCTCTTCAAAGATCCAAACTCTGTCATATAATACATGAAATCCTTTTTATCTCCCCATTGTCTCAGAAAGGCATTATCTAAAACTTCTATCCCATCAATAGATCCAGGAGGTAGGGCCTTGAACCATTTTCTAGCCTCGCCTTGGAGGCTATGGACAAAGATCCTCATCCATACGTCTGCATGCATGATGGAATTATCATCTATGAAACTATAAAAGGCTTCTAGGTGTTCATCTGCAGTTACGTCCCCCTCACCCGTGAACTTGGGTAGTTGCTTGAGGTAACCATCTACCGAGAGGGCGTTGAGGGGCTGAGGTAACACAAGGGGAGCATACCTAGCGGCTATAATAGCCTCCATTCTGGTCATAGGGGGATTAGCACCAGCCATTGGAATATTAGGTAGAGGAGAACTTGGGGGAGGAGTTCGTGAAGGGGTTGCAGGAATTGAGTCTCGAAGTGGAGTGGGAAACAAGAGAGGGTTTAAGGAGAAGACTAACGAGCTCAAGTCAGCAGGTGCTCCTCTTTGTGTAGGAGTGGTGAAATCTTTTGTAGTCCCGGGTCTACACCGAGGAACAGCTTCAGAGGAGAGGGGAGTGACAAGTATTTCTCCCTCCAGTCCCAGACCAGGAGGGGAAAGCTCAGCAGGAACACTCCTGAAGTTCAGGAAACGAGAAACCCCCGAAAAAGGCTGGCTATGAAGCTGAGAATAAGAAAACGGAGTTTTTACGGAAGGAGGTGGGGAAATACCTGGTTCAGCAGTGAAGCTTTCTCCTTGAGAGGGATTCCCTTCTCTGATAATCACCTTTGGATCTTCTTCAGGCGTGGCCAGAGGCAGTTGTGGATGGGACCGCATGTGTCTACCGCTAGAAGCCACAACTAACCCAATAGGTTCATCGTAGTGGAGTCGTCACAATAGAGTCGTCACAGTGGATTCGCCAGGTGCACAGTAGCAATCTTGATAATTCTGATATCTGATGCACCTTCAGAATCAGTTAATCGTTATCGTTCAATCCCGGGGAAAATATTCAACTTCAGTCCCCGGCAATGACGCCAGAAATGTTAGCGTTGGAAGTCACTCCTGGATTGCAGCAGGAGCAGAGCCCGACACCCATCAATTTAATGTCACGATTTTTTTATAAAATGGATGATCAAATGGAGGCAAACTTAGGACAACATCATTTCAACTCTGAAAATAGGCCAGGCATGCATGTGCAAGTGAGGTCTTAGATAAACTTCAAACAGTGAGTTGTAATAAGGGTGAGTAGGGGGAAGACTTGCATAAGAAGAGTGCATGGGTCTGTTCTAAACATCAGGTTCCTAACAGACTGTGAGAAGAAAATGTCCAAAGGCAAGATATTCTTACATTCAAACACAGAAGACCAGAGGAAAAACAGTAATGCAACAACAAACCCTTTATCATAACATAACTGCAACAATTCATGTGAATCATTCGATCATGAACTCTCTGGCATGAGACGAAAACATAGGTGAAGTAGAAAAACTATTTGTCATAAAACAAGAAATCTCAGATACAGATGCACAACCAGGGAACTAGAATGGTTGTTAAAACATTACAGTCGGGAGCTCCGCTCTACCATCGATAGACATAAAAATGGAGAAAACGCCTACATATACTCAAAACAACAACAACAACAAAATCAAGACGTTGCATTAAAAACTTTGCGTCTGCATGGCTTCTGACAATCTGCAACTGCAATCTCTGAATGATTGTGCAACTTATGGCAGACGCAATCGAACTCCTGACAGTTCCATAGGTGAATCGACATGCCATTAATTCATAGCCGGACTTTCCCATTATGGCGGAGGTGATGTCGAACCACCACCAACCACTTCAATAACTGCTTCAGTGGGATTGAGAATGGCCCGGCCAACTCAGCACCTTTGGGACGTGGAAGACCTTTCGCGATGCCACCTGGATTAGCTGAACGGCCTGATGAATAGGCGTGGAGGCCAGCGCGAAGGATGGGGTGCATAACGGGAGTGGTGGCACCAAAACTATGAGGGTGTGATATGAAGTGATGAGGTGTGAGGGAGGTGACAGGGGAAGACACATGGTGGATGGCAATAAGCGGAGGGGGCAGGAGATGAGATATAATGGGCACGTTAAGGCTGATGTGTGAAGAGAGAGGGACACATGGCGGGTGGTGAGTGGATGATGTGATGGGAACGGGACCACACAAACCAAAAGAGGGGAGATGGACAGATGTTGGAGGCTAAAGGGAGCGAGCCTCATCGCGCGGTCAGGTGGAGAACATATGGCAAGATGACACGACAAGAAAGGGGGCCCCGCGTTGATTAAACGCAGAAAGATAGAGGATGTCTTGATTGCTTGTGCGTCATTGATCCGGGCGCTCAAATCACAGTCGTCGGAGAGATGCGCCCTTGATTCCAGACCCCCCCCCTCCGCTTAAAGGAAGAAAGGCGGGGGGAGGGTTTGTAATCACCCTGGGCGTCGTTGATACGGGCACTTCGATTGTAGTCGTTGAAGAGGTGCGCCCTTGATTCCGGACCCCCCCCTCCTCTTAAAGGTAGAAAGTCGGGGGGGCTCCAGAATCCTATGTGCACCGTTGATCCGGGCGCGCGGATGTCTACCGTCCAGATTTGCTTGTCGCTTACCACAGGCGCATTTTGATTCTGGTACTTAGGGTAAGTGGGTTTTTAACCCACTCCTTTGCATTCTAACCCAGCTTACAAGAAATGTTGCTAACATTAGGCTCCATGGGGGATAGAGTCATCCCTGTGATGCTCTAAGGACTCTTTTGCAGATTCAGTTCCTTGCTATTGGGATATGGAGTCATTTATTAAGCTGAAAACAAAAACAATATTTACAAAAACAAAAGAGCCAATTGTGGCTCACAAAAAGCATATTTTCAAGAAATGCCCATTTACTGGGCCATTAAAAACTTCTTTGCCTTCCAAATCCTGCAACCTGTAAGTGTTGTTTGAAAATGCTTCAAGGATCTTGAAAGGCCCAAACCAGAGGGCATCAAACTTGATGTGCTTTCCCTTGTCCTGCATGGGTGCATCCCATTTGAGCACCAGGTCACCCTGCTCGAATTCTTTCTTTCTGCTCTTCCTGTCAAAATCCTGCTTGATCTTATGTTGATGATTGTAGGCCCTGTTCATGACCTACTCTCTGATCTGCTGCACTTCCACCATCTGATGAATCCTTCTGACCATATTGTCAGGCTCTCCTTCAAGGTCTTGGAGGAATTTTGCCACAGATAAGGCGAGCTGAGTAGGGAAAATGGCCTCTGTTCCATAAAAAAGTTGGAAAGGTGAGATGCCTAGGGATTTCTTTGTTGTCACTCGGTCAGCCCATAGAGCAAATTTGAGTTTCGAATCCTAGGCCCTTTTATTGTCTTCCAGCAATTTCTTAATGAGCTTGATCAGACTTTTATTAGAAGATTCTGCCAATCCATTTCCTTGAGGATAATAGGGAGTAGAGTGAATCAGTGAAATCTCAAACTATTCACAGAACTTGACCAGAGGCTCTAACCTGAAGGGGGCGGCATTGTCAGTGACAATTCTTCTAGGGCAGCCAAATCTGGCTATGATGTCCTCCAGGAAGCTGATAATTACTTTGTGAGAAGTGCTCCTGGTGGGGACAGCCTCTATCCATTTGGTGAAATAGTCTGTCGCAGTCAGGATCCATCTGTGCTAGCCACTTGAAGGAGGATGAATTTCCCCAATGAAGTCCAATCCCCATTGCTGAAAAGGTGTTGAGACTACTACAAGCTTTAATGGCAGATATTTGAGTTGTTTCTTTCCTGAGAACTTTTGGCATTTGATGCAAGCTCTGATTTCTCTGCAGACATCGGGGAATAAGGTGGGCCAGTAATACCCATCCCGGAGGATCTTATGAGTTGTGGTCTTCCAGAAATGATGACCTCCGCAAAGACCGCTATGGAAACCAAACATAACCTTCTGGGCTTCTTGCGGGTCCAAGCATCTTAAAAATACCCCTAGAGGGTCTTTCCAGTACAAGGCTTGGTCAATGAGGCAATATCTGACCGCCTTGAGCTTTAGAGCTCTTGTCTTTCTTTTTTCCATTCCATCAGGAGGCCTCAATTCTTGCAGAAAGTACAAGATATCCTTGTACCAGGGGCATGCAGCCAGGGATAAGGCATCCTGAAAATTACTGTTGGATGACTCAGCTTGCTCATTGATGAAGCTAATCCCTAAGGCTTTGAAATTAGATTAAGCCAGTAACTTGGCCAAACCTTTCCCCTTTATCAACTTGGTGGGCTTAATCTCCAGATCAAACTCTAGGATCTTAGCAATCCACTTACGTCTTCTTCCGTCTATGTCAGGCTGTATAAGAATGTCCTTCACAGAAGCCGAAGGAACGTATGCAGTGATCCTTGAGTGCAAGACATAGACTCTGAAAGCTTTGAGGGCTTTCACCAAGGCATAAGACTTATTTTCCATGATCTCGTATCGGACTTCTGAATCTCTCAATGCCTTGCTGTAGAAGGCAATAGGTTTCTCTCGCCCTTGATCATTTTTCTGTAACAAGACTGCTGATACTGTATCACAGGAAGCAAAAGAAAAAATTAGGAAATCTTTGGAATAATCAGGACTGATTAGCACAGGTGCCTCAGTCAACGCCTTCTTTATTTGGACAAAATATTCCCTGGGTTCAGTGGCCCATTTCACTTCATTTCCCTTCCTGAGCATGACTGTGATGTGTCTCACCAACGCAGCAAAATTAGAGACGAATCTCCTCAGAAAATTAATCTTCCCCAAAAAGGCCTGAACTTCCTTCTTAGATCTGGGAAGTGACAGGGTCTGAATTGCCTCTACCCTACTAGGGTCAACTCTCACTACCTCTGCTGATACTATATGGCCTAAAAGCTTCCCCTCCTTCATAGCAAACAAAGATTTATTGGGGTTTAAATATAAGCCATACCTCCGACACTTCAGGAAAACCTTTTTCAAGTGGCAACAGTGCTCCTTGTCTGGCCTGGAGAAGACTGTGATGTCATCCAAATAGATCACTACAAACTGATCTTTCTCCCCAATGAAGGCTATGTCCATAGCTCGCTGAAATTTTGCCCCTGCATTCATCAATCCAAAAGGCATTTTGGCATACGTGAATGTGCCCCAAGGAGTGGTGAAGGTTGTTTTTTCTCTGTCCTCAGGCATGACTGATATTTGATTATACCCCGAAAACCCGTCAATCATGGATATCCTAGATGCACCAGTTACCCTCTTCAATATGTGTTCCATGTTGGGTAGGGGATAATTGTCTTTCCTTGAGCTTCTGTTCAGGTTCCTGAAATCAACACAGAGTCTGATTTCTCCACTTTTCTTTCTCACTGGAACCAAATTGGCTACCCACTCAGAATACCTCAAGGGGACAATGATTTGGGCATCTAACAATTTCTTCACTTCTTTCTCCATGACAGGTAGCAACATGGGATTTATCTGCCTCAGCTTCTGCCTGAATGGCTTAGCTTCTTCTTTCAGTGGGATCTTGTGCTCAATGACAGATGTGTCATAAGTTTTGAGGTCTTCATAGGCCCATGTAAACACATCGGTGAATTCCTTTAATAACCCAGCATATTCCGCCCTCTGTTCATTAGTCAGGCTACTTGATAATTTGACAAACTTAGGCTCATCCTGCGTGCCAATGTTGCATTCGGCTAGGTCAGCATCTTCACTTGAAACACCACTCTTTATTGCCACATCATTTTTGTCAAACAATCTTTCTAAAGGGACCACTCCCCTCAGAATGTGATTGCTAGGCAGTTGAATAATATGGTGATTGGCAATTTTATTCAAGAATACCTCAGAGGGGGGGTCACCTTCGGGATCAGGGTCCTGATCGATGTGCAATGCAGAAAACTCGTCGACGGACTGAAGAAATTTTTCGATTTCAAGATCGTCCTCGAATACCTTCCAATACTTTATGTTGTCCGGGATGGATGGCATGTATCTTACCTCAACCTCACCATTAAGCTTTGGTGGCAGGGGGATCCTGAACAAACTGGCTGAGACTGCTAGGGATTCGGCTGTGGTATTCTATTCCCTTGGATCAAAAAGAATGTTGAAAGCAGAGAAGAAATTATCAATCAAGTCCGATACTTCATTTTTGTAGCTTGTAAGCCGAGGATGCTTGGCCCGATAAATATTTTTGACCTGTTGGATGATCAATTCTACGTCTCCAAACACAGCCATCTCCTTTATCCCCATTTCTTTTGCATCCCTCATACCCAGAACAAGATCTTCATATTCTGCCACATTGTTGGTGATTTCGAATTCCATCTTGTATGACAAAGATATGGTCTCTTGACAGGGCGATATGAAAACCACTCTGGCACCTGCACCTATACTAGAGGAAGCTCCATCAAAGAACATCTTCCAAACAGGGGTGGTTGGAGGAGGTATCTCCTGATTAAGAATGGGTTTCTTTCTGATCTGTAAAGGGGCCTCAAGAGTTTCGGTGATCTGTAACAAACTAGACCCTAAATTAGTGTCGAGTGCAAAGATGGGGTGATTAGTGGGGTTTGCTTCATCGCTGACAATATAGGCTAGCTGAGCTTCTCTATACAACCTCTTGTGTTCCCCTCCAAAAACTGGAATGGTGGCATATGTGAGATCCATCTGTAACGTTCCTCCAAGTCTCTTAATCCAAGACCTTGACAACAGCATGCCAAACTTGGGGGGAACATCAGCTACCACAATGTCCATGACCACACTC